>WEIU01004962.1:86654-138116 GCA_013389925.1 Aegithalos caudatus | reverse complement strand
TTTAAAAAGAAAAAAAAAAAAAAAAAAAAAAAAAAAAAAAAAGGTTGACAGCTTTAAAGCCATCTGAAGAAATCAATATCTTGCAGGGAACCAAACTTTTCCAGTATTAAGATTTTGGTTATACTACTGGTGAAAAGCAACTAATTTTTAAAGGACTAGGAACACTGTATTGATGAGCAAGGTTACCTATGATGGGAAAGCAGCCCACTCAGTGACAGCTACGAATATTAAAGTATTCATAAATTAAATTCCATGTGATCTTACCAAGGGGCTTTTTTTTATCAGTTTTCTTTATTTTTATTCCCTATCATAGCAGGTATTTCTAACAGTTACAATTACTACTAAACTGTAATAACATTGTGGAATTATAAATACTGTTAAAAACAGCATTTTGAAGCACTTTAAATCTTGCTCAAAACAAAATTAAAAAAACCCCATAACAATCCAAAGCTAAAATTACTTACTGTTTTAAAAGGTCAAGTTTCGTTGGTCAGTAAATCAATCCCAACTAAAACACAGCTTAGTGACTGTGAGAATTTATTGCCTGTCAATGTGGGAACCTGAGAACCCAGGTACTAGAGACTCCCAGAAAGTGACAAACTTATTTCTACTTAGTCCTATTTTGATGTAAAGATAATTGTGGGTCTGATTTTCGGAGTCTGTGGAGTTTTTCAGCCTGTAGTAGCTGATTTCTTTTTCTCTTAAGAGAATTCATTCTTGTCAAGGACAAGTGAATGTAAGACATAAACAAGTCTTATCTCTTCATAACACAGCCAGGGTTGTGTGAGATCATACAACCTCACAGGTGTTGTTTCTGTTATTTAACCAATGAAGAGAAGTGTTGTATCTACTGACCAGTTATATGGTTCCTCAGCGCAGCATATTCTAAAAGGGCTGCACAAAACTGTAAATAAAGCCTTCTGATGTTTCTTTTAAACTGGAGTCAAGCTCTTCTTTTTTCTGTCCAACAGTGGCAGATAATCACAGTTTTTCAAAGGCCATTGAGATATATATATATATGTATATATATACATATACACACATATATATGTATACACCTTATATATAAAGGTAACTATTAGCTTGATCTGCTGTGGAACTCAATATCCTGTCCTCAATGTCTACCCTTGTTGTCTTTGGTCAATTTTCTGCCAGACAATCCCATTATTGCTTATTCTGAAGAATCTGATCCTCAGGAAGATTTGCAGTTCAACCAGGTGCCTACAAGTTTGGATACTTCCTGACAGTGTTGTAGTATGCCCAGTCCTTCAGTTCCAAAGCACCTGTGTGGATTTTCTTGTTTTCTGTGGTGAAAGTCTTGTGGTATTTCCTATGGAGGGATGAGTCCAGAATCCTTTCCCTCACTACAATGAAACCTGAGAGCTTTTGTTTCCCACATCTCTTCTTAACTCTAAGTGAGGAGCTCAGTCTACTTTTACATGTTCTACCACAATAAAGTGAGAGTTGGAATTTCTGTGCTTCCATGTTTTTTCCATGTCATTCTGCCACAGTGATTTCCATATTCTTAGTGATCTTTTACATTTTTTCTTAACTTCCTTTCATTCATCTCCCTATTCCCAGACGTGCCACCCTGGCAGTGTTCACATAGAAAAGTGAACTTCTCTGAAGCTCTCCCTGCTAGTCATGATTCTTCTTGAAAAACAATTCCATGCAGTACAGTGTTTTTGTGATAGAAAGGATATCCTTACCTCATACTTCTAGGGAAACTCTTCTATATTAATATATTATCTATTATTTAATTTTACTGATGTGATTTTACTGCAATTTGCTCAGCAGGAACTGGGAAGAAGAGACAGCCTCCCAAAAACTGAGAAGCTTCTGTTGTTTTTATTCTATGAATATATAAAATAAAATATTACTGGAAAAGAGTAGTGTTTTCCTCCTTGCTGTAGTCATCTGTTAAAAAAAAATAGACCTTCTCCAAATATAAATTTAAAATGCAGAGACAAAAATTATTAGGCTATATTAGTAAAATAGAACAGAAACATTTCCCTCTTTAGATAGGTAATCACAATATTCTTGGACATTGACCAGTGCCTATACTATTTTAAACCTTGATAGCGCTCCCAATATACAGTCACTTTATGTACTCAAACCAGTTATTCCTGCAGAATTCTGTTTACCTGCTGGAGTGAATTCTCCACCTACATCCTATGTTTTCTACTTGAGCTGTTTCTGATGTTCAGTTCCTAGATGTGCATTTGTTGTTTCATCTGCAAAGTATTATCCCTTGCCATGCCTTGCCTTCCCTTTCCCAACTTTTCCTTCCCTTTTCCTGCTGAGATTAGATCTGTCCTCCTATAAGAATGCAGCAAGCCTGAGACCCATTATATAGTTTTCACTCACTTTTATCTTAGAAAATTACTCTTTGTTGCCAGAGAAATGACCGTTTCCATTCCTATTATCACCTTTTTACTCCTGTTGTTTATGTTTGTTTTTTTTCTACATGGAAACTAAATAGAAGTTGTCATTACACTTTTTCTTGAATACTAAGGTTGTTGAGCCTAGTAAGTAATCTTGTGTTAAGTTGAAATACTCCTTTGATGTTAAGTATGTATCCTTTGAATCTGCAGACACTTTTTGAAATTCCTTGATGCTTTAGCTAACTTTGGTATAGGAAATGTGATTGCAAGGACCAGATGTGATGTATTTGGAGAAATGCTAAAAAGTGCTTAAGTGAGCCATTTGTAAATGATAGCGTTTTATTAATTTATCTGCAATGTTGTGGTAAAAAAAATGAACAAACTGTAGTTTTTGATGTGTTCTTAAATTGAAAGTTAGTGTGCTAGTTTAATTTAAATTATTAAAAACAAAACCAAGGAACATAGATCCCCAGTTATTAGTTCACCTATAAGGAATAGTCTTCCCCATTTTGCTCAACAATCCTTGGGCCAAGTGAAATTAGGAATCTTATGTGGTTTCAGTGGGTTTTTTTTGCATTTTTGTTTCCTGTATTTATTGCAGATTTCCACTTGGATACCTTATCTTTGATGGCAGCATGCATGCCTGGCCAGAACAGAACACCTTGGGCTCTGTTCCTGCACTTCTCAATACTCAAATGGGCACTGTAGGTTATACCTAGCATTTCCAACCTCATGTTGTGTGGTGTTATGATAATGTCCTTTGTATAGAAACCCATCATCTGCAGCAACCTCATCTCTGTAGTCGCAATAAGTTTTACATATGGAAGTGGCTGGGCTTTTTCTCTGTTAGAATAACTCATTCAGACTCTGGTAAGGTTGAGTCATTCCATTTTTCTCACTTAAGTTTGTCAACTTTTGTCGCTGAAATGGAAAACACTTGAATTTTGTTTACATGAGACCCTTCATCATTGTTTTCATTACTCAGAGGTAGTCTTAAAAGCATGTACTCTCTAAAAACCTCCTTAAAAGCCATCTGCATATCAGTATCTCTGATGCTGTGAAATGTTCCATGCAGGTACGAAATTGCTTGCATGAAGCACCTTGCAGAATCAGGGCCTTAGTAAGTTATCAGTACTATGAAATGCTCTGAAATGAGAGGCTTCCTTTGTATAGTGGTACCTAAAACAGCCAAACAGTTCATGGCCTGTTTCTTTATGTTCTTGATTATTCAAAACAAAAGAAAACAGTAGCTTGTATTTTTTACGGTTTGGATTTGAATCAATATTTAAAACCATTTGCCCCTCAGTTATTACAAAATAGTCTCAATTCAGATGAACAGTCACTGAATTAATTTTTTTCAAAGCAACCTGTATGACTTAAATAGTCTAAACTTCATTTTTAGAAGGAACGTAAGCGGTGGGCATCCACATCCTTGCAACTTCTATATGCCTGACTTTGAAATTGGAATTCAGTGTCTGCAATAACAACTTAGGCAGTTTTGAAGATAGACTTTTTACTTCCAAACTCTTCACTAATCACCAAATATTTCAGTGTGAATGTTTGTTTGATGGTTTATTTTAATTTTCAAAGCTTTTCTCTTGTCAGTCATTCTAGTGCCATACTGTGCAGTTTCTAAGCAACTATTCTGAGAGGAGCACTTAATTGTGATTAATTGTAAATGAATTTGTTTATCGCTATTAATAAGCCCAATGAATCTCTCTAAGGCCTTCTTGTCTTGGAGTTTTTTCATTTGTACAGTTGCCTCTGTCTTTCTTGGGTTTGGTCATGCTTCTTTGTCATTGAACTTGTCCTACATAATTAATCTCATTCAGCTGGCATTTGCTTGTAATCAATTCAAGGGTCTTTTCTTCGGCACAATTTGGTAATTGTGCAGACTGCCATTGTAGTGTTGATCATTTTTGCTTCAAATCAACAGATCATAACCGGTTTCTCATTCCATCCAGATCTGTAAAGATCTGCAACATGATGCTGTGGTATATCCCAAGTGCTGAGGCAATCCCCATGGGAAGTTGCATAAGCTATACAGTTGCTAAAAGGGGAATTAAAAATGCAGTGTTTTGCACTTTCTGTGTTTGGTCAGACTTGCCAAAATCCTTTAATATATACACCAAAATAAAAAGTAATTTTGTCACTTGAAGTCCTAAACATGATTGTCCAGATCCTCAGTTGGTGTAAATTAGCATAGCTCCACTGCCTTTGGAAGAGTTACGCTAAGATACAACAGTGATGATCTGGGCAGATGCCCTCAGCTACTCTCTTGGGCTAGCATTCATGTTTGATTGCCTTATTTAAATCTTTTGAAGTTACAAAATTCCTGACATTATTTGGTTTCTTAAAATGGCCAGTTGCTAACTCAATTATGTGGTGTCTGTATCTGCACAGTAACATCTGATTTTGCCATGCGGTTAAGTTCATCCCTTTACTTTTATCTCAGTGCTATTGGGACTTTATGTGGCACACATTTTTTGCAACACTGTAGTATCTATATCAATGTTTTATATTTCTAAAATATCCCATATCTCTCATAAACACCTCATTGTAATCTTCTTTTACAATATTTTTGTATTCCCAGTAAGTGGAATTTACATTTGCTCATCTGCATGTAAAATCTGCTCTTCTACCCTAACACACATAGAATTTCCACTGCTTCAAAGCCTGTTGATTTCTCTCCTTCCACAGATGACAACACTGTGTTCTTTCAGCATGGCCTCAGTTGTATGAAACAGCCTTAAATTTTGAGGAATACTTTACCACTGGCCTTCATTAATTATTTTTGTATGCTTGACTGTGCTTGCACTGTACTCAGCTTCAGCAATATATGTTTTCTGTAATAAGGAGGCAGAGGAGGACTGAAGTATAAGCACATTCCTATTACTAGTGTTGTGGTATTGGACTGTGAAAGAAAAAGGAAAAAAAGACAGACCCTTCAAAAATGAATCTGAATAAATTATATTTAAGATGTAGTCTCCAGAGTTATATTTTTGACATAGTTTCATTCAAATAATGAACTGTAAAGTAGTCAATCAGAGTGATACTTAAAATGCCTTTTTCAGGCTTCAGAGTTAACAGTACATTGAGATGAACAGAACCTAGTTTCCAAATTTTCAGACTTCAAATTAATGGGAACATCATTATGAAAGCATATGATCAGTTATAAGAACTGTAATTTATTCAGAAGAGATTACACACTCAAGTATTTTTCTTCTATATTAAATAGGAAAAGAATCAAAACATACAGACGCAGTTAGTTTATAAGAAAACCAATTCATAGACTTTCTTTTCTTTTTTACAGGTAGAAAACTATTTTTTCCTAGGCCAGTCTGGCACTTCTACATGGTGCACACCAAACGTATTCTAAAGAACTGTTACAAAATCACAACTTACACTTTTTACCAGTAAAACTATGAGCTTAGGGGGTTTTTTTGTTTGTTTTCATGTATAAACTGATGATAGTTAAAAGAAATAAAATGACCCTGCATTAAATGAAATCTATTGAATGCTGAATTCAGAGTTTAATAGGTAAAAAATATTCATTTTTGACTCTATGATTGGAATCCCTATTTCAGTAATGAATCAGACATGATGTTAGACAATAGGTGAAGAATAAAAAAGAAGTTTCATTATTTCTTAAAAATAATTATATTTTTTTATTTTAAATCCCAGAGTTATTCTTTAATGGGGAGTGAATTCAGAAACTGCTGGTCATTTCACAAATAAGCTTTAATTTAAAAGCTGTAAATGTTGGTTATGCTAGAAACTGTGGAGATATGCTGGACACTGCAGAGAAAAATCACTGGTTTTGTTCCCCATGAATAAGATTTGTAAAAAAACTATAGAAAAAAACCTCAGGGGGATCATAAAAACTTATATGGAAATAAATGAATAATTTTTTAAAATGTTAGATCATGGGTTTCTCCTCAAGGCTTCTCCAGGAACCTTGGTTTGTTTTCCTCTGATGCACTAATCAAGCAACATCTGTCAGGAAAGCGTAAGTATTTTCTATAAGTATAGGTATAATGAAGGAGGGGCAAGGGCCTTCCTTTTGAATAACACGGAGTACAACTTTTGTGACTTGAGTGTGAAGAATCTGAAAGAATGAAGAAAGGTTTGGGTTGGAACGGACTCTAAAGATCATGTAGTTCCATCCCCTCTGCCATGGGCAGGGTCATCTTCCACTAGACCAAGTAACTCAAAACCATCCAACTTGGCCTTAAATACCTCCAGAGATGGGGGCCCACAGCATCCATGGGCAACGGTGTCAAGAGAACACCTCCCACTCTCTGTAGCCAGCTTTGGATCCAAGATTATGTTCTGAAACTTTGAAAAGCTTTCCCTTAATAGCATGTTTTTAATGGAGTTAGAACAATATTACAAGGCCAAATTCCATGTAGAGTTTGTACTCCCTCTACTTGACAAAAGCAGTTGCAGGCTGATACTGTCATAGACAGTCCTATCACTATTTGTTTTTAAAGAAAAGAGTATTTTTAAAGTTTAATTATTCGAGTATTGGTAAGGAAGTTCTTAACTTTTGTTGGAATTCTGTTTGATATATAGAATCAAATAGATTCTATGTATCAAATAGATTTTTTAATGTAAATTTAAAATTATTGATATTCAATGCAAATTAGAAGTAATTTTCTGCAAATTTTGTATATGAAACTATTGTCCAGAATACTATGTTTAATAATAGTTTAACTGATTTTAATTTCATTTTTACAAATTTTTGTGTTAACTCTACTGAAGCCTGAGTAAATGCTGCTGATTCACAAATTCTAATAAGGAAACTTATCAGGACAACATATCTCCAATTTTTGCAAAATTCTTGAGAATGCTAATGTACCACAGACCAGATGTATACCTTCATATAAGGTCTTACATAATCAAGAACAATATCAAATATATTTTTATTCCATCTTAAAATTCAAAAGGTAGTGGGATTTTCTTAAAGGATAAGAGTTGTTTTTTTTTTATCTGTTCATGTCAATGAAGATACTTCCATTCAAAGGTAAAGTAAATGTAATGAATAAGATACTTATCCAAGGGTTGATTTTTCTTACAAGATTCTCTCACCATGTAAAGGAGGAATTGGCTGCTTTTAAAGACACTGCCAATGGATTACATTCTGTGCAAGAGTTACAGTTGACAGCTATAAGTACTGGCATATGGCAATCTATGGGAGACATTTCTGTAAAATGTAGTTTGCGGGATAATTTATTCCACAACTGACCTTCCTGTGATCCTGTATTCATCTTGAAATTAGTGGTTTTCCTGTGTCTGAATGGGTGCTGAGTGGAATTATGCCTATCTCTACTTCTTCCAAGAAGGTTAAGATGTTCTCCTTCCATGTCACGTATAGCTAAAAATCCCAACCTATGACCTAATCAAAAAGAGAATTTGTTTTGCAGCTAGGTTCCTGCCCCATTGTAATATTCTTCCAAGTCCTTGGCAAGGGGCTTTTATTTAGCAGGAATGTTTGCAAGGATAGTGATTTTTTTAGAAATGCTTTGGCAGAGTTTGTCTTGAAGATGCAAACATTCACTCTGATAATAGAAAGTTATGGTTCTTCCTCACCAGCCTGGAAGAAGAAAAGTATTAATCAATGTTTAGACAAGGTCTGTATCAACACCAACCAGATTAGAAATCAGAGTAAGGAGCAGTACATACGTCCTCAAGCTTATTTAACTATAAGCACATTAAAAGAGGAAGTGGTTTTGGAAAAGAAGTTTATTGCTTTGAAAAAGTCAGAGGGAAACCTTCTTGTAAAATTCATGTAAAGGCAAAGTTAGCCTACCATTGAGAGCTGCTTTTCTACCTCTGCAGTGCATGGGAGCTGTGCGCCCTGAGGTACAACAGAGCCTGAGCATTGTGTGCAGCCACACGGGGCCATTGTCCTGCACAGCCCTTTATCCCTGGCTGGAACCTCCAACCTCCCTGCACTATTCCTGACGCTCTCGGACTGCAAAACTGACGTAGCTCTTTTGTGAGATGTTTACAGTATAAACCAAGCTTGCACTGCCTTGTCCTATGGGTGTTGCAGAAGGGGAAATTTTACAAAAGCATGGACTTTCCGTCTTTGTTAACTTCGATAAGAAAGTAAGGAGGGCCAAAGTAAGAAAAGATATGAAAGCATATCCCACGACAATGAAAAGCACAATTTATTCTCAAGTGCTCTACTTAATGATACCTTGGAACATTTGTATGGAGCTGGAATTATTACTTAAGTGCTGTTCAATACAGTCTCAGATTCCTACAAAAAAATGAAGAGTTTAGCTTGAAACAGTTTTAATCCTCTTATTAGATTTTCCTGCCCTCACTGAAGGGATATCTTCTTTGTTCTCATAATGTGCAAACTGCCTCATCCACTCTGACAGGTTAGGATGAAATGACACCAATTTCAGCTTATTGAATACTGTACTTACTAAAGCTCTGTTGTTTCTTTCACTGCTACCCAGACAGCTGCAGCCTCCTTTCAGGGGGAGCAGGAAACTCTGAAGCAGAGGCAGATGGATGCCCAGAGTAGAAGCTGAGAGTATTATCTCGGGTACACAGTCCCTCTCACTGATCAGGATGTTTACTGTGATCCACTTCATCTACCTCACTGAGAAATTCTGAGCATTCATTAACTCTGCAAGCTGGACTTCAAAATCATCACTTTCATTTATTGAGAAGAACATATACAAATACAAAGAAATACACAAATACTTTGAATAGATAAAAATACAGATAAATTTCCTGATGGTTGAAACTTGAACTATCCAGAAAGGACTGGAATCAAGGAAAAATGATAGTGCGTGATGTTTCTGGAATAGAGTCTCTAACTAAAGGTTGCATCTGTACTGCCAATAGGAGGCCAAAGAGTATTCTCTCTGATACATCTGACTACTTTAAGGTGCATTACAGAATTATTAAATCATGTAGCCAGGGGTATCCAAATGCTAGCTAGTCTAAATTCCTGCTCAGAACAAGTCCAGTTGCTCAGGACCTTGTCCAGTCAGGTTGTGAGTGTTGCTGAGGTTAGAGTTCCCACAATTATTCCAGTGTTTGACAAGACAGATGTTTGGGTTTGTTTCATTTATAATAAATTTGCTTTCCTATGCTGAACTTTATCTCTGTCTTAGCTGTCCTTCAGCTGTGCAGCTCTGAGAAAACTTCTGTTATGTCTTCACCACACCAACCTGTTAGGTATTCATAGACAGCAGAGTAAAATTCCCTTGCATTTTTTTTTTTTTTGTAAGAATGAGCAAGATAACTCCCTCAGTCTTGGATATCAAGTCCTTCAGGCCCAAAACCATCTGGCAATGTCTTGTGCAAACCTGGATCTTGGTGTTTGTGGTTCTGAGAATGCTGGGAAGAAAATTGTACCTTCCTAAGTGTTAATTCATTACATCTGTTTTGTCTGCCCAGTGTCTACCAGCAGAGTCTACCTCTTGGCAGTAGGATGGGATACTTGTAGGGATGGGCATAACTGGTAATGCCCAACTGTCCTCCTTGCAGATAGGTTCATAACTAGACTCTCACTAGGGATTTTTCCCTTCAGTGCAAATTAAATATGCTTACTGAATGTCTGAGGTTAGTTAGCACTCAGTGTGGAGCATGAGTCTAAAGTCAGCCACATGAAAAATTAGAGCAAGTCTGAGAGAGTTTCAAGAATCAGTATAAAGTCACACAGAAAATCAGTAACAAAACTGGGTTTCCCTTAGCTGCACTGTTCATTAGCCTTCTTACTAGACCAGACTGCCTCTCACAGTCTGATATAATTCACACTCAGTATTTTCATATTTCTTCACTTAGGTTCCTGACAAATGTTTTTAGGCCTAGAGGGAAAAAGCTGCTTGTTTTCGTGAAATGAAAACTGGAGTATTTTGCTCACTTTCTGGAGATGCCTCACCCCAAAATAGAAAATAGTATGTCTGCTTTATCTGTCTGGGAAAGCAAAACTCCTGAGTTTGCTCCCTTTATCCAGATGTTAGCCTGTCCCTGTTACTGCAAGATATATGTTTCCAAAGAGAAACACAGACATGCGGAAAACATGTAAAAGTTTGTCCAGTGTAAGGAACTTCATGCTACAATAGCACTTCTCAAGGTTACTAGTGAGCACAGTGCAGTGGCTGCATGTGCAGCAAAACAAGTCTCAGCCTTAAGATGCAATTAGTCACCTAAACATTTTACACCAAACTATTATTTTTACATTACCTTTCCAAATGTGCACTGAAAATCATCTTTTTCATTGCTTTTTTGAAACAGGAGTGTAAGAAACAAGCTGTTAATAGTGAAGAAAATTCCCACACATAACATTTTTTGTCACTTGGATTATTTTAATGGGCTTGGGGTATTTTTGAAAGCATCTTAGCCCTCATGCTGCCCAGGATATATTTCCCAGAGAACTCACAGATGTTTACAATCCTATTGATTTATGGCTTTTCCATAATACTGGGCTGAGAGAACTCACATTAGAGGCAGGACTCTTGCTTCTTTCTTTATTATATAGGTCTAGAAGTACTTTCTAAGCTTGGTCTTTCTAACTTATATTAGATACACCATTTTGAAGAAGGACATATAAATTGGACTTTCTCCATGCTCTTTTTCTTTCCATCCTTCCCACTCAGCCTTATTTTCCCCCTATACATTTGATAAACTCTCTCCTTTCTTGTGATCTTGTAGAATCCTTCTCTTTGTTGTTTGTGCATGCACAAGTTGAACAAGAAACATAAACAGAATAGCTAAGGAATGGCTAAGGTTGCCTTGTGCCCAATTTCCTACCAACAGCTTCAGTGGATTGTTAAGGCCACAGACTACATGAAAGCTGGTAATCTTTTTTTTTTCTCTGCTTTTAGCAATCCTAATCTGACAGCTTTTCTCAGCATTCCTTGCTGTCATGCTGACCTTTTTGAGTATTCCAGATTCATAGATTTTGAAGTTGTTCCAAACCTCCAGGAAACTCACAGGAAGTGGCAGTTTCAAGGTCATACTGCAGTGCCCATCAAACCCTTTGTTAATTGCTTTACCTAGGACAAGATATACAAAGCAGAAAAGAGCAGCAGCATAGAGATGAAAATTCAAGAATTACTCTGTGGATAATTTTAAGGTGTTCACGGTAACCAGCAGGTTGCTGACTATAGTGTACATTTCTTATTGGAGAAAAATTACCTTGTTAAAAGAGTGAATTTTCAAAGTACTCAACATTCAGCCTAATTATAATTTAATTTTGAGCTAGAACTCCTGATTTCATCATAAACAGAAAAGTTAGGCTGGTTATATGAGCATTTGAAGACACCTTTTAAGGTGAAGAATACCAAATATACCTCTGTTACTGTCTTCAAGTAACATGCAGGGAACTATAGAAATCATGTCACTGGCTATTTTGCAAACCTAGAAAAATCCTGCTGTGCAGTGACTGAGTGGCAGATATTCTAGAGAGGATTACTGGTTCCCATAGTAATAGACCAACCAGGAATGGGATATTCTTCAGAGACAAATGTGTCTACATAAATTTACTGAAAAAAGCCCATGTGGGTTTTTGATTAGGGTTTTTGGTTTTGGGTTTTTTTTGAGCACAGGCTTACAGCAATACTATTAGGATACAAGAGAATCTGCATGGCTTTGTTCCTAGTTGTAGGGCATGTTCTCTTAAGGCTATCTTCTGCATTTTTCTCTGTGCCTCCATTATTTTATGTTATTCCTTCACATACAAATGAAGCTTTTTTCCAAAGGCTGAGCTGTTTGGAAACGAACATTTGAATTTGCATATGTTGGAACTGATTCATCCCTGCTGCCAGGAAGTGCTCTCTACTGCAGGGAGGGGATCTGCAGCTGCCCGGTGCTGCCTCCAAGGCAGGCAATGCTGGCAGGAGAAGTGTGGGCAGGGTGCCCGGGGGGAGAACTGATTCACAGCTTCCCCCTGGCAGCTTCTGAGCACAGAGCACCCCCTGGGTAGTGCACAGAAGCTACTTCACATTAGGCACATACCCTGCCTTTGGCAACTGGCATGTTAAGGAGGTATGTGCTGATGCTAGATGTGAGAACAGCGGGCAGCACGTCATGGCAATTGCTGCTGGGAAGCTGGGAAGTCCTGACTGGTAGCAAAAGAGGCAGCATGCAGAGGTGGTAATGGAAGGCACAGGAATATTTTTTCTAAAGCAATATAATTAATTTAAACTTATTGTGTGTATCTGTGCATTCGAGTGCACAGAAATATTTTACGCACCAGCATGATGCATTTTAGGCTGCTTATAGGAAAATGGATTTCAGTGTAATTAAAAAACATATCAAGTTCTTTCTCACCCCCACACAGTTAAAAAAATACAGAAAGGCAATATAGATAATAGCAGCATCTAAGGACAGAAAAAATAGTACATGCAGAAAATCAGGGAATTAATTAAATTTTACCTGAGGAGACGAGTATGCAGTCAGCACGCCCCAGTTCAGAACCATTCAGTTATTGGGGATTTCTAGAGGCAAAGAGAAAGAGACAGAGCAATCTCTCTGCAGAGATAAAAGAGACTGAAGTTACTCTATGAAGCCTCTGAGCCAAAATTATTTTAGTCTCATGCCTGGACTAGCTCCATAGGCCTGGCATTGTTTCTTCATGGATAGAAACACTATACAGTGAAAGTGGCAACAACAAATCTTTCCATTCTATGCTTCTTTCCAATCTCCAATCTGTACTTCTCCCAATGTCTTCTGAGAGGGCTCAGTAATGCCCCACCAGGAGGGATCCTTTTCTGGGTCTCCCTGCTCTCATGCCCACTGCCACTGGAACTGCATTGGATCCAATGCCAAAAAAACCCGGACAAGATTAAAAAAAAAAAAAAATAATAATGATTCACCCATTTGCCCTTCCACCTCAATTTTTTTTTTTGTTTTGTTTTACTGGTTCTTGTTTCCTGAAATCCACTTCCTTTATATCTGCTCTGGGTTTGGCATTTAAATTTCCCTATTACCTCCAGTGAGACCTGTCATATTAATAGCATTCTGCTAAGTGATAAATGCTAGCAATGTTTTACATGTGGAAAAGCGATATTTAACACTTTTGCTAAAACTAAATTTCGGTGCTTAAATACTCCTTCTAGCTAGAACAAATAGAAGGAAATAATTAACATATGAATCTTGAATTTTTTGGATTACAATGCATCTTTCTGAAACTTTGGTATTTATATAGGTCTGACTTTGCACAGTCATTATAGGTACATTTGTGAGGAACATAAGTTGGAACATAAGTATCGCTTTGAATATTAAACTTCTCTTGAAATAGAGAAGTAAAATCTCCTGAAATATTCATTATCTACATGACTGTCCCATAGAGTTTATGTTTTTTCTTGTACCAATTCAAATGAGCCCAAATGAGCTCTGAATGCAATTTCCAGAACTGCCCAGTGTTAGCTTGATTCTGCTCCTTTTGAAGCCAGTGATAAAGCTCACAAGGACTTCAATTTAAAAAAGAGGTCAAGATACTTAAAATGACTCATTGAGTCTTGACAGCCGATAAATTCTGTATTAAGGTTTCACACACAGCACTTTCTCCTCTGACACAAGGGCAGAATGTGTACCCAGTCATTTCAGCAATGTGAGAGGACCACAAGCAATACAGGTGGCAGGAATATAAAATCAGCTGGGAGAAAAGAGCAGGAGGACAACGAGGGTGATGAAAGAAAAGATAATGACAACAAAAAAAAAAGAAAGAGGAAGGAGGAAAGAAGAAAGAAACATCAACTTCAAGGTTATTAGAGATCATGAAAGGAAGAAGGATGAGGGAAGAACAGAGATCAGAGGCATCAGCCAAAGGGAACAGAGAAAAAGAAGCAAAAGAGAGAGAGAAAAAATGTTAAAGAGGCAAGAAGATACAAGAAAAAAAAATATTTGGGAAATGAGGGAGTAGAATGCAGCAGAGAAGTGCTGGAGAGGAATATGGATGGAAAGCAAACAATGGAGCAAAAGCAAATGGAGGTACTTGCTTCACTTTGGGAAAAGGATTGGAAACACAGTGAAAGACACCAGGAAAGAAAATGGAAAGAGTGAAATACAAGAAGTATGTAGATATGGCACCTCTCTGAGGAAAATTAAGGGAAAATAAATCCATCTTAACAAAACTGTATTTCATAGTAAATTCATAGATTGTGTAGGTAGAGGGTTTGGGTCTAGACATCAAAAGAAAGTATGATCACTAGATCAAATGCTATGGTTAAAAAAAAAGACAAAAAAAGACCACAGGATTAAAATGGAAAATATCTGTGTTCCTACTGGAATTAGAACAGACAACAGCTTTTCTTTGTCGTCACGAGGAAAAGAATCAGCAGTATTCCCACTTCACATACTTAATTAGAGCTTAACAATCTACCAAAATACCTGGGACTGGAAAAAAGATTTTTACAGGTTTTTATATCCAGATTGCTTTCACAGAGCTGGCTAGAACAGTAATGGCTGGGAGGCATTGCTCTGACTACTCAGAAGAGTAAAGACAAAATGAGTTGCTGCTATCTGTCCAGTTCCTGCTAAAGAGGTGTTTTCATAATAGCCACAACACTGGCGCTTACTGACACACCTGTGGCCAAAAATCTGTACTGAGGACCACACAGCTCTGTTCATGATCTTGTTTCTCACCCTGGAGTGCTCCCTGCAGGTTAGTGGTGATTGGAATAGGAAAGAACTGGAGAAAAAGTTTGTTCTCTCTTTTGGCCTC
This sequence comes from Aegithalos caudatus, assembly GCA_013389925.1. Taxonomy (NCBI): domain Eukaryota; kingdom Metazoa; phylum Chordata; class Aves; order Passeriformes; family Aegithalidae; genus Aegithalos; species Aegithalos caudatus. Next base: position 123,035 of record WEIU01004962.1, on the reverse strand, counting down.
TTAGCTAGTTAAAAAGAGGACTTGTTTGTCAAGAGCTGCAAACTTGTAGTTTTTGACAAGCCCTCAAATTCTTAAGGGGGTAGACACTCAATAAACCTACTATACTCCACAGAAAACACAGAAAATCCAGTTTTTAATTTGACAGAGTTTCTTCCCATCCCTTCCCTTTCTTGCCCTCTCCTTTTTTTCCTCCTCTCTCAAATATTCAATTCAGGGAACTGCAAACACAGTTTCTTTACAATTTTACTTTTGTAACCCTTTGTTTTGGGACTACCTCACTAGGGAAAAAAAAAAAAAAACAACAAAAAAAACAAAAAAAAAACAAAAAAAAAAAAAAAAAAACACCCAAACCAAAGGAATGAACCACAATAATTTGTTTATGAATCTACATGTTGTTTCAGAAGAAATGTAGCTTATTAGCTGCAATCAGAGCAGTAAATAAAAATCTATATTTCTAGCATATCTTCTTCTTCTGTGTAAATTAAATTAGACTCTTTATTGTCCAATTTTCCTCTGTCAAATCCTTCCCTTTTCCATTAATGTTTTTTAAATAATCTCAGATCTTCAGACAGAAACCAGAAATGCACATGTTATTTTGTCTGTCTTAACAGCCTCCCAACCTATGAATTCCATTCCTGGTGATTCAGTTAAATAAAACAGAATCTCAAATAGATGGAAACCACCAGACAATAAAAAATTCTACATTCTGCTATGAAAAAATCCCACAGGAAACAATTATATTTTTCTAGCCTTTCTGAATCTTCAATAGAAATTCACACCTCTACTATAGAGATTGACAGCATGGTCAAAATAAAACTATGGGAAAGATACAATTTTCTATTAATCCCAGTTCTTTTCCAGTGTGGAACTTTATGGAGAACCATTTTGAATTTCCTGATTTATTGCCCTGTTCAATTCAATATGATTTTTCTTTTGCTAGTTACGTCTGTTTTAAATAGTCAATTAGTGATTTATAGGATATTCTGGTAGACTGTATTATTGATACATGTGTTCACAAGGGAAGATTGGATGCACAACATAGTAGGTACTAAGTGTAAACATTACAGGTAACATCAGTCTTTTGTGCTGATCCATCAGCTTACAGGTCATGAAAGGTATTTTGTAGGAACTCATTGCAATTGGACAGCGTGAGAGAAATTGATGGTTTAATTCTTTTCCATGAGAGCCAATATCCTCAGCACAAAAATAAAAATACTGAATTAGCTTTTATGTCTTGTTTTATCTCAATGTTTTGGATCTAATTTATGTTTTAAAATAATTTGAAAAAGTAAGTCAACCAAAATCATTCACAATAATGAGGAGGAAACTATTGCAGTTCTGTCCTTGCACTTTGTGTAAAATCCTTTTACTCTCATGCTAGTAAAGCTGTAAATCTAAGTATGTATACTATATATAAACTGAACTTGCTCCTAGATACCCAGATAAAAGTCTAGGGATATAGATGAATCTTATTTGTAGTGCCCTATGCTGGTGANTTTGGAAAAACCCTCCCAGAGCTCATGTGGGCATTGCATCCATTTCCTCTCCAGTCCCAGGAATCTCCCTGAGTTTTTCTGCCAGAAGAAGTTTGTTTTAATTCCTGCCCACCTTCAGTCTTTCCATAGTGAACAATCAGTAGCAGGGCTTAAGTGTATTCTCAATTGAACTCTCAACCTTTTTTCTCTTGCTGTTGAATCTAAGTCCAATACTGAATCCAGCTGCCGCAGCTGTTGCTGTTCTGCTGCCTGCCCTATTTCCTGCTTCTGCTTATTTTCCCAAAAATAATTCTCTGTGATGATCTGTGAAATGAATGGGACATCAAGGCACTGCTAACTGCATTCCCCTTCCCTGACAAGCCCTTTCTTTTACTGGATGCCCTGAATTTGTAGTCAAGTGCTAGTATTCTATGTCCTGAACTTCACACTTCACAGTCAGTTCCTTTTGTCACCTCCCTCATTACAGCACTAAAGTATTTCCTGTGCTACAGCAAGCTATTATGTAAATTCTTCACATGAGTTTCTGATCCTGCCAAAACAGATTTACTTTAAGTAAGCAAGGAAAACTACAGCTCTCTTTTTCCACATACTCTCATAGTCGTTTTCAAAGAGTTTCACATCACCAGCCTCTTACAAGCAGGGCATACATTTTTCTGGCATTGTTGTTTGTACATATGATTAAGTCATATATGTATAGGTAGTAAATTATAGCAAAGTAGTAAGGTATATGCAAGTCCTGCATATGCTCAGACATCTGGAAAGTACAGACTCCCAATTCCAATAGCACAAGAGCTTAGGGTTGTCTCCTTATCTGATCTGTTTAGGATTGCAAGCAAATATTGTAATAGCTTCATAATTGTAACAGACTGCTGCATATCTGCATCCTGTGTGCCACACTGTTAAGAGCATTTCCCATAGAATGTAAACAGCAGAAGTATAAGTATTCCAGAGTTGTAAAATGTTCTTACCAACTGCAGTAAACTCTCATTTGTTACATGAAGGTAAATATAAACTTAGGAGATTTGAAAACAAATATTATAGTGCCAAAACCAAAATTTGACAGGTCTTTTCAAAATCTTTGCCAACATGAAGATCTCATTTGGTTTAATCAAAAGTAGATTTTTAAACGTATATGAACTGTGTAAAGCCATTTCTGAAGATACTCAATTCAATTTACAGCAAGATGGTTTCCTCTTTAGCTTCAGGTGCTTATTTTCTTTTGAAATGACAAAGAAATAAGCTAGTTTTTAAACTGTCTAAGACTGCCCAAATGGTTGAGGTGCAGTGGTCTTATTTTAATAATGATGGGATATACTGGTGTGTCTTATGAATCCTTCTTGTGAAGACACTATTAATCATGCTGCCTGTAGCAAAAGGTCTTGGAAAAGATGAGAAAAAAAATTGTTCCTTTTTGCCAGTAGCTTATCCTCAAAAGGATAGAAAGTCTGGAGAGAAAAATGATGGCTTCAGATCATGGGCTCATAAAGAAGAAATCCTTGTAGTATCCCAGACAGACTGCAGAGGAATAATCCCATAGCTCCAGGTTCTCCTTTATTCATTTAAATGCCATGGACATGTAGAGCCAAAATGTAGTCAATTCCTTTAATTAATTCTTATCCCCATATCTTATGATTCAGCATCTTAGAGGCTTTAGTCAGGCTTCAGTGATGCAGCTAGTCTTGATGGAAACAGTCATTGGAGACTGCTGAAGCTACCTAGCATAAAAAAAAATAATCACATGAAGCAAGAGATTGTCTCTCTGTAGATCTCAAAACATTTACCTAAAAATAAAAGTAATTATAACATATCAATATATCTATATATAGATTATATAGAGTATTTAAATTATAAGACCCTTCATATTAGATGCCCTGAGCACTTACTTTTTAAAGAAATAACCAAAGTTTATGCTAGCCATGTGCAGCCACAACCAAGAATAAAGGGTAAGAGGCATACAGATTGAGTTGTGACTCCTTTAACAAGGATTGTAGTTTTACCTAAGTGGTATCAGAAGGATCCATGCAGCAATTATGGGCTTTATCTTTGTATAAGCAGAAAGACTGATTGTGATGTCAACCTGTATGTCGGTCTTTAAGAGCTATGTTAATACACCTTTCATGCAAGATCGTGGTCATATATTTGGTCCTGTGCAAAGACAAAGCAAGAGAGAAGGAGAATTGTCTCTAAGCACATTATTAAGATTTCTTGTCCAAAGTGTACAGCCTGTCTGGGATGGAGAAGAGAAACTTCAGTGTTGTAGGGAACCTTGTAAGTTTTACCAGCTAACTTCTGAGAACTGCTACCATATTTTGATGTTTTCTATAGAGTAACTAAACTGATCCAGATGAAGATTATATGGGAACTTCATTGAATAAATTCCAGTTTAATTTATGTCTTTCAAGGTAGCAATAATCATGTCTGAAGTTTGGCCCTGCTGAGCTCCTCAGAAGTAGGTAATGCTTACTAGCTAAAATAGCTAAAATTCATCTTAATGGAACATGACAACTCCACAGCACTGAACTGTGGGTTGCTTCTTTACTGATTTTAAGAAATGTGCAAGTCTTTGTAGAAAACTTGTGAAATAAAAGCTTACCCGTATGGGCCAACTTTGAGGAAAGCACACATGTATTTAAATGGTGAAAGCCAAAGTCTGCATGAACTCCTGATTCAAATAGTGGAAAAATTCAGTGTTATGGAAATCTGATGTTTTAGAATACAATATCTGAATTTGTGAACAAGGTTTTTTGAATTTGAATGCTTTCTCCAAATGAAGCTTTAAATAGCATGGCTAAAATTCAAAAATCAGGCTCCAGAAAAGTGACTTTTTGAAATTCATGTAGCATTTGTCTGTTCAGTAAGATGCATATAAATTAATTCTTTGTCTTTTCTGTGATTTAGTATAGCAGTTCAAATACCAGCTAATGATTTTACTTAGCATTATAATGTAGCTTTTTCTGTGATGATCGCAATCATCTTTGCAATGTAGAAAAATCCATCCATTTTCTTTGATGGCTCTAATGTCATTCCGCTATTAGAAATTCCACTGAGGGCTGTACCATTTCTGTCTGGTGCTGTAGCTTGGTGTTTGGTACTGTTTGGGTGGGTTACCATCCCTCTTCAGGAGGCTAGCATTACTTCCCTGTCTATATACTTCCTTTTTCTTGGGCATGTCTTATGCTTCATGGAGAGGTGAAGGGGTCTCTTCACTCATGACACTGTGCAGTGGGATTAGAGCAATAGCTCCAGTGGAAAATTACTCACTGCAACTTTAGGCACTACCTAAGCATACACCACGGGGATAGCCCATTTGCTGTCAGCCCAACTCACTCCTGGTGGTGTAGGGATGTCAGATTGATGGGAAGTCTCCACTAATCTGCCAGTACTTGAGATATCCAGGAAACATTGGAGTGGGCAACTGAGGAGTAGCAAACAAAAACATTTTATAAGTGAGAAACTATGTTTGTCCCTAGTGTGGAATTAAGCTCAAGTTTAGCAGTGGTTAGGGGTCCCAAAGTCTGGCTCCTGAGGAAACAAGGACTGAGCCAATGAATATTTTGAAACGGATATTTACATCTTTCCTATCAGTAACTTCTGGGTGTCTCTTCCATTGTTATTCTAGGTGTCCCACCCCTGGGTGTGATGGCTCTGGGCATATTACTGGAAATTATGCATCTCATCGAAGGTATGTAAAGAACAAGGTTTTGTTATTTAAATCAAGTAACTGCAGGACTAGAAGTTGCCTCAACTGACCTAAACTCACTCTCTGAATACTGAAGTAGGATTGAGTGCTGCACAGACATACGCCTTGGTCTAACACGTATTAACTACTAATGAATAACATTTCTTAGCTTCAGCATGACTCATGTACCAAATAGGTAGGAATATTTTTGCTAATATCTAGCAAACTCTTTATACAAAATAAATTCAGTTTCTGTGCCTTCTCTAGTAGCCTGAGGAAGCAATTCAACATTGATGTTTCTGTTACTTTGCTTTCTGAACATCTTAACTCTTCACAGTTTGGACTCAAATCCTACTCCTGCATCTTCTTTCCAGAAATTATATTTCCTGAATGTTTGTGTCAGTCTCTTCCATATTCCTTGAAATGCAAAATTGGACTCTGTTCTTTACATCCTCTCCCAGGTGAAGCCTTATCAACTTTAATCAGAGGGGAAAAGTACTTCTTTCATCTAATATGCACCAGCCTTTTTAGTACATTTCAGAAAAAAGTTTGGCTTATTCTTAAATTGCAACACTTTGTGCTACATCAAGCCAGAAGAATGGCAAATGAAACTCATGGTCATGGGTGAAAGCTGCCTTAACTGCCTAAACTATAACTTTACCAAGGGCCAAAGAATGCTTCTCATTTACTAATTAGGATGTTGATCAATTATACTCTAGAGATAATGGTGTAAGTGCTGTGTAATTAGCAATTCCCCTGTGGCTATTTGAGAACTAAATCAGTAGAGAAGAGCTGTGCCATATTTTGTAAATATCTATTCACTGTTTAATCAAAGAATAATAGTGAATAATAGTGTAGTATACTTCTCTTATGTTAGTAAAGACTCTTTACCCCCCGCAGACTAGTACTGTTGAGTTTGGATATTTGCTTTCTTCACCAAGTCCCTGTAGTTTTACAATTGGCTATAACTAGTCAGTACACAAATTCCCAGTTTAAATGTTTTCCCCCTAAAAGCAGCACACAGTTCAAAGTCAAAACATAAATAAAACTAGAGATTGGGAGCATGCCACATTTTACATGCTGTGAAAATGAAAGATCACAATATCAATTTATGTAATGCAGCATTAAACATCAAAACTACAAAAACATTTAAAAGGAGAAGATAAAAGTATTTTAAAAGCACTTACCTGATGCAGGAGATTTAATCACGCTTTCAGAGGAATTTAAGGCCAAATTTAAAACTACATTTAACTATATGTAAATTTATTAGCTACTACTCTACAAGCATTATGCTTGTTATAACTATACCCCAACTTCAGGGAAGCTATTTGTGTGTTTGATCATCTATTTAACCAGAAGCAGGTGGGAGAGTGAAGAAGCAGAAGAAAAGTGTTACTAACAGGAAACCTAAAAGCTGGCACGTTTGGTAAGGGAGAATCACTGAATGTTGATTCATTTTTTAAACCTTTTCCTTATGCATTGTCTCCTGGCCACTAAAGGACTGGACCATGAGCTGAATGGTGTTACCTACCTTTGTCTGTAAATTCTTAAATTCTTGTATTTTTGCAAATGACTGCTACCCATTTGATTGTGCAGCATAATCAAGTATATATAAAGGTATAAGAAGTTGTTCTACAAAACAAACATATCTGGAATTTGCCCAGTCCATTGGGATTTAACACATGCAACCTTTTGAAATGCCACCATGCTTATATTGACCACATAACTCCTTCATTTCTCTTCCAAAAAAGCCTCTGGCAACCCCAGGTCTTCGGCTGCCTGCAGGCACAGAAGCACTGACACGTAGTCAGTGAAGTAACATTTTCTTTGCTTAAATCCACAGATGTCCTCAGGAGACCTGTCACACAGAGCCAGCCTTACTTTGCTCAGATCATGGTATCTGTCAAGGCCATTTCTGAGGTGGCAAGGCTGGCAAAAGGAATGCTTTCAAAGGGCAGCAAACCAGCAGCCTAAATCTGGTGCTGTTGAGCATGGAAAACCCCAGAGCATGTTGTCAGTTGGGCTTTCTAATTCACAGACTGAAAATTAGCATTTAGCTCTGCCTGCATCTGAGTTAGCATTTTTGTATTTGACACCATCAGTTACACCCCTCTCAGTTTCAGAAGGAAAGGAATGACAGACTTCTCCCCTAAATGGCTGCTGGGATGCCTGGGTATCATTGGTATTTAAAATGGCTGCTCAACAGCAAGCATACATGAGGCAGATTTAACTCTGCCCTAACTCTGAGTTCCACACACCCCTTCAATTCATGCAAGAAGTTATAGCACCATGCACTGCTGCTGAATTTCCCTCTTTGTCTTTTGTCATCGTATATGAGGAATTAAAGTTATAGAAAAATAAAGTAATATCCTTATCTTGTAATAGCTTTGGTTATTACAGGATTAAAAATCTAAAACAAAGGCTCATTCTTGACATATGTTTTCTCGATGGATCCACTGTCAGAGGAAAAATGAATTAATCACAGCTTCAGAAACTGTCTGTTGGAAATACCTGTTTAGAAGACCTGAAAGGTCTTAGAATTTTCCAATAAATCATAGTACTAGAATGAAAAGGTCCAGAGAGATGATGCACCAGAATACCAATCAGTGGGTGATAATTAAATTGATCTAATATGTAGAAAGCTTTAAACCATTAGTCAAGACAGAAATTCTTTGTTCAGATTTTGTTATGAAAATGTCATCACCTACAAGCATACCCATCTGTATACCTACTAAAAAAATTATTGCTTTCTGAGGAATTCCTTTAACTGTTTAGTTTTCAGATGCAAATTTTGATTATTCTCACACAGTGAGTAAAACTACTCTCAGAGATAAAGGAGGAGTATCTTTAACTCCCATCCCCTCCCCTTCACTTTCTGCAGACCTGCACACCAGGTTGTGTCAGGCAGTGAACCAGTCTGTTCCTGAACTGTTCCCTTGCCCCAGAGCCAGCTTCTTCTTATTCTGAATCCCTTAGACTCTCTTCCTCCTACTTCCTTCTTACAGACAACATTATTATGTTTGAAGAAAACTGTTCTTAATTGGCACAGGCTTTCTCAGATTTAGTTTGTAACAAGGAACTATGGTACTTTGGCATCCACTATGCAAGCTGGAATAAACAGCAGTTTGCTTTCAAAAGGAAAATGGTTGGTTACATTTAAAATGGAAAATGAAATGGGATGAGAGCACAGGTCCATGTATCAGAATGCAGACGCCTATTCCACTGATGCTGATGTGATCCTGGGGCACTGACCCTGGGACAGTCTCCCAGGCAGTTCCAAGATATGATTTGGGACTCAGTGTGGGTCCAGATCATTCTTTACAAACAGTATGGGTGTAGCTGTCCTGCTTTACAGACATAGAGAGCTCAGCTGTACAAATGTGAATTTTCTGGTCCTGGGTCAAAGCAACAGTTCTAGGTCCCTTCTGTTTAACACTATAGATGTAGCCATGACATCTCACTAAAAGTTTCTAGATAACATCCAAAATCCTGTGCCAGCATTCTTCTCTTTCTTTAATTGACTTATTTATGACTTTACAGCATGTAAACTCCGATTTTGTCTGTTCTTCATTTTATAACACAGAATTCTGTCTGTGATTGCATCACCCTTTTCTGGGCTTCTTTCCCTCAGTCCTCACTGGTTTTAACAAGACAAAGTAACTGAAAATTTTGTTACCACTCTTTCTGTCTCTTCTTCGCAAAGACAGGACTTACTACACAAAGCTCAAGTACCTTTCCTCATGCTGAAAACAAAAATTTGATCTTCCATTTTGTTTCTTTCTCTAGAGAATTTTTTCTTTGGTGATACTTCTTTCTCTCTTGGGTCAACACTTGAAGGTGTTCTACTGGTGGATTTCTTTTTCTAATGTGGATAGTTAAGATGGAAATAACATTTAAATAGAGGACCAAGCATGATTTTTTTAATAGACATACTTGTGTCCTCAGATATCAACTACCTAAAAAACTCTTTTAAAATCTATTAAGGTCACTGGAAAGTCTGCTAAGTGGTTTCTATAATTAATTCTTCATATGCAAAGGGAAGATGAGCTTGTGTAGTTGAAAACAACATTCTCAGTCTTGTTACATGTAACATTGGTTAGCCTAACATATAACTTTGTCTCTACCAAATCCTTTTGTCTGGGTAAATTCTGAGCTTTGAACCCCTTCTCTGGAAGGTATTGAAAGCTCTGAGCTCTGTCACGTTTTTATTCAATCATTCTATAGAATTTTTATGTGATGTTTGGGAAGTTGTGATAATGTTACCAATGTGCTCCCGAGAGAAATCCTTAGTCCTACAAAGAGATACTCCTGTGCTTTCTATTCTTCTGTCCCTCTCAGACACAGAGGACGTAATGTCTCTCAGCCCTGGCTTCTATTCTGTTTAAAGATGCCAGTGCTGCTGCTGAATCAGCTGAAGGCATTATTAGGCCAAGGGTGTAAGAGCTGCCTTCCCCACTCCTCAGGGAGTTCCTGTGTGTGCGGGCTGCCCAGCGGCGGCAGTCCCGTCCTGCCACAGACACACGTGCGGATCCCACCTCGTGCTGGCTGCTGCAGCTGTCCTCATTTCATTCACCTGAGCTTTGATTGTGGAAACCGGACAGGATTGCCTATTTTACCAGTTTCTCGGATTGAAAGTGTGTTCCTTTAAAGTGTACCCAAAAATGAGAAATTGCATTCTAAAATGTTTTCTTTCACACAGTCTTTCAGGCTGTCCACGAGCAAAGAAAAGTGGAATCAGGATAGCACAAAGCAAGGAAGACAAAGAAGACCAAGAGCCAATTAGGTGAGAACAAATATTGTCAAAGGGCCTTTGTATGTTTTATAAGGTCTTACATATCTTCAGGGTTTTTTAAGACATAAATGTTATTGTGTGATAGTTATCCAAGGGCAGATGACCACACTGATTTCTGTGAGCAAATCTACTATCTGTGCTGATTGTTTCAGCAAAGGATACCGCATTAGCCAAGAATACAATCATCTGTAATTTAGAAATAGTTTCAATTTCTTCATTTTCAGATGATATTAAAAAATCACTCAGATCTTTATCTCCTAAATGCCCGATAAACATGTTTGCATACTACCTGCAAACCATACATGATAGATAAAGGTAGTTATGGGAATAGAGAATTGGGTTTCTATGAGACTGCTGCAATAATTCTGATTGTTCATGCAGTTTTCAAGAGAAACAAATGCCTACCTATAAGTCTTGGTTTCTTCCTGCAAGGCACTCTGATATCAGTGGCCACTGTATTGGTGGATTTAGTAGTGATTGCTTAGACCATTCAGGATCAGATCATCAGTGGAGAGTTGCAGGAATATTTTAGTTCACAAACAGTGAATGAATTGGCCTTTAGATGTGTGTTATCTAGCAACACAATGAAAAAAATAGCTTAATTTTCTTTGAACATTTCACTTTGAAGATTCTAACCTGTTCTTTCTGACCTTGGTTATTTGGTTTTTAGTATACAGAGTATACAGAGCAGTATACAGAGCAAATCTATGGGGAGATTCCCAAGTAAGGAAAACCATCAGATGAATAGAGAACTGCCTTCATTGGTCTCTGAGCTGTAGCATATCATCACCCCTATTCAAAGAGTGGTAAAAGAAGCTCAGCATTTTTAATGAGGTGCTCTGATCACATCATAACTAACTGTGTATACATGACATTTTCATGACTTCAGACAAGTCTTCTTTGGGTTCCATACCTATAAATGAAATATACCAAGAAATATACTAAGTATTATTTTATGCTTATAGGGGTTCTATGGGCAATTTTGCTGCTGATCAGACCTCAGTAGCAAATATTTCAAATTGTGATATATTTATTGTGATAAACACCTGCAATTCAAATACAAATCTCAGTCATTTTGTTGCAATTGCATCATGTCAACAGCTGTGACTGCATCTACTGGCTAGCTAGAATTTATCAAAGAACTTTTTTTTTCTTCATATTGTTAAGTTCTGCTTGTAATTTTATCCGCTACGGGTATCTTGACTACTTTTGTGACCACGGTGTCAGATTATTCTTTCCTTTCCATGTCAGGTTTATTTTGACTTTGTTGTAGAGGCTACTAGGTATATAATGGCAAGACAATAAAGTTTATCTCATCTATCTGCTATACAGATGTCCAGTTCCTGGCTGTGATGGTCAGGGTCACATAACTGGAAAATACGCGTCCCATCGCAGTGCATCAGGGTGTCCTCTTGCTGCCAAAAGGCAAAAGGATGGGTACCTAAATGGCTCACAGTTCTCTTGGAAGTCAGTGAAGACGGAAGGAATGTCATGTCCAACACCAGGATGTGATGGCTCAGGACATGTCAGTGGTAGTTTTCTTACTCATCGTAGGTAAGTAACTATGACTCATGTTTTTCACTTATGCTTATTTTTTTAAATCAGATTTCAAATACAGCTTTTTGTCATGGCACTTCTCTGTTCCTTTTGAATTTCATTATTACATCAAAAAATAATCTTTGTGTATTTGTCAGTAACTGGAAATCCAGACACATGAGGTTTTTTTATGCAGATACAGACCTGCATTTGAATCTATAATATATAGAAAAATTTAGGGGAAAAATCATGCATGACAGTAACTGTAAGTTCCTATTGCTCTATTGCATATTTCTGGACAAATTACCTTGTGGTAGACATTGTAAGACATATCTGAGTCCACCTTATTTTCAGAGATGACAAACACATTCTTGATTCTCAAACATCAGAGTATGGAACTGAATAATATTAGGAAAGAGTTACATAAAGCCAAAGTACTTTTATTCATTTGGTAATGAACATGTTTGTTGAAAACTATATATGTAGAATACAGAACATTATTTAAAACTAATGAAATGTAAATATTTGACAAAGGAAATACAAAGCTGGTTTTTCATAAACTTGGCAAAAATAAGAGAACTTCAATGATAAAATTTTTCATAGCTTGTAGAAGGAGGAGAAAGTGGCCAGTCTATTAGGGATAAAACTCGCTACCATTTTAGATATTAGATTATGAAGAAACAAGGATTTTTTGAGTTCTGGCTGGGAATCTAGGCCTGAAATGACTATAATGTCAGAGCAAAATTCTTATATAATCGCTAATACAGAACTCTATTACTTCAAATATGTCAAGCTGATGTCCCTAATTTGTCACCCTCTACAGGCAGACCTCAGTTGAACTTCTGTACCTTTCAGTTAGCTAAGCCAATTTGATCTTGCTTTGTAGTCAGTTCTAGATACAGAGGTGAAAAGTGTACTTCTTCCTTTCCTTGCCTGTAACTATTTCCTTTGATTCTTTCTTTGACAGTCCTTTACAGCTTCACTCAGAAGCATTATCCTTACTTTAACCTCTCCAAAATTTGAACATATAGCTCCTATTTATTGTTTAGGCCCAGAGTTGTTTTCCTACTCAGTGTTTTATGGTATCTACCATGAAGGGATTCTGTTCCATGACTGAGTAGCCAAATGTATTACACAGCCTGCAACTCCCAGAGGCTTTACGAAGTAGGAGATGCAAAACTGACCATTTATGCAACCACCACATTTGGGTTTAAGTTTCTGAATTTCAGTAAAACACCAGTATTAGTGATAGTGTTCAAAATTATTTAACTCAGAGAGATCTGTCATTAAAATTTTGAAATTATTTTACCTTTAGTTGAAAGGTAAAATACAATTATTGGGACATTGCTTGCAAGGAATATTTACATAGTACTTATGGTTTGTTTCAAGGAGAAAATTCTTGCAACAAGAATAACTGACTTCTAAAAGAAATGTACTGATAGTAAGATTGACAATATATATATATAAACAGAAAATTGTGGCTAGAGATTTTTCTAAGGAATGCTTGAATGAAAAAAAAAAAACTAATAGAGTAACCTAGATATGACATTTAGCTACAGAGCAGCCATGTGTGTTTTTTAGTACCACTATATTAAGTAGAAACAGAGACTTATGTATGGCTTACCTTATAAGATCAATTTCTGGGCAAAAAAGTCCATTGTTAGAGGGGAGTACCACAAGATGAAAGGTTGCTTAGAAAGACTGATGAAGTAGATTGATCTTACTTAATTGTCTTGATGTAACAAAGGGACTAAACTTCTTGAAGCTTCCATAAGCAGTGGTAATATTAATAACAAGCTATATTATTTTTAGAATATTATTATATTAGTTGTTGTAGAATTCTTAAGGCTGTTAAAAATGGTTGGTTCATTTGCCCATACAAAGAAAAGCACATGGAGCCATTTTATATGCCTTTGGGTTACTTACATGGCCTCTAGCTGCTGCTCAGAAAGGTAGGTGCAGTGTAACATCTATCGGCCTTAGTGATATATTTTCTCAAATAGCATTTCATGCCTGTATATGGAACTGAATCAAACCCTGCATGTAGGACTGAATGTCAGAACAGTTCACCTACCTTAAGAATCTGCCTGTGCAAGATATAGGAAACATTTACTCCCCTTCCAGAACCAATGGATCCAGGAGAGTTGACCACTTCAATGAAGTAGGCACCAGCCTTTAATCAGTTGTACTGTAAATATCACTAGAATGTGTCAAGAGGGAGTGGTTTCCCCTGCCTACACATAGGTCCTTTATGCCATTTGAAGTGTTCTTAGGGTGTACAGTATAGCCGTACTGGGCTGGCCAAAATGACTGAAGACTTGTGAGACACTCTATTCTTTGATTATGACAGCTGAGAGCTGAGTGTGCCTGGCAGGAGATCTGCAGGGGTGCTGGTTAAAGAAGGGGCCCAGAGCTCCATGCTAACTTTGACACATAGTTCTCATGCAGGTGTTTAAACCCAGGTGTCGTAATCTGGAGCTCAATCCTGCCTAAATCACAGACTCTCCATTTTCTTACATGAGGTTGAAATATTCCCTCACTTCAGGTGTATCCATTCTAACAGGCTGTGGTCTCATCTTCTACTGTTAATAACATTTTGCTGTATGAATATGGCTGTAAATCTCAAATTCTCACCTTCTGAAGAGAAGAAATGCTATGCCAGTTACACAGTGAGACCAGATTTATGGACATTCTTTTGCCGGTGGAGGTGGTTTCAGCAGGCATGGGGAGAAAGCAGGGCTGTGGCCTTTAACTAAGCCAATAAAAGCTCCGCAGGAAAGAGTAGTTAATGCCTTCATTTTTGCCTGTAAACCTTGGTGCTCTCCTATTAGGATTTTTTCCTTCCCTGTGGAAATATTTTTCTATCAGCAGACTTCTGTAAGCATATATATATACATTCATTGCATGTGTAGTTGCCCCTTATGTCTTCTCTGAGATTTTTATATTTTGCCATTTGTAAATAGCTTTTAATATGTTGTTATTAAAACAGCTGTAATACTCTGGAAATGAACACCAGACTGGCTTGTGAAAATGATGCCAGCTGTTGCATTTATCAAATATATATTAGGAAAGAGGTTTTTCAGGTAAAGATTTCTTAGAGCTGCTGTTGACATTGTACACATGATATCACTGTAATGGTATCGGTGGACACCGTTGATGGTCCACAAGGGCTGGTAAATCAATAAAAACTTTCTCCAAATGGTATGTAGGTGGGAATTTAAATATATGCATATTCCTACTTTCACACTAATGAAGCAGAATTAAGTAACCAATGAAAAATGTCATAAATTTCAGTGAATTTTGAATCCTACCCTCTGATAAAAGTACCAACAAAAGTTTTTCATTTTTAACATTTCGTTGCCTGTTTGCAGAAATTTCTGTAAAGAGTTTCATTTTGTCAAGGAGTTTGCATTAGCAAAGAATGGAAACAGAGAGTTCTCAGGAGGGACTTAAATCGTAGGATTAAGTGTGCTATGATTCAAAAAGGAGCCTCTGCTAGGAAGAGAGGCCAGTGTGAAATTAGGTGACCTATCAGCAATATGAAAATGAATTGGAAGACATGTAAGCATGGAATCAGTAGACAGATAAATTAAATAGGTTATAATGAAATGTAAATTGCCTATTATACTGTAGCTTTGCAGTTTAGTTCTTGAACAGACCCTTACATCCCTGTATTTGATTTAAGAAGATTTTTATGGATGGTATCATTTCTAGTGCTGTGACCAGTGGAGACTTTCTCAGAATATATTTGGATTTAGCAACCCTGCTCCTTAGCACAGAGAGGGTGTGTGCTTGTGCTGACTACAGTGGAAATTACCTACAGAAATGCCTTTTCAGATCTAAAACTGTGTTCTTGCTCCCATCTTCTTTTATTTATCTTCTTTTGTTGCTCCCATCACTTTTATTTACATCAGTGTTCACCCACTTCAAACACATTAATGTAGCTTTTAAATTCCCTTTACTAAGGAAAACTGTTGTGGTTTAACCCCAGTCAGGACCTCAGCCCCACAGAGTTGCTTGCTCACTTGGATATTGAGGGAGAGAATCTGAAGTGTGAAAGTGAGAAAATTCCTGGGTGGAGATTAATAGGTAAAGAAGAAGCCACACTCACAAGCAAAGCAAAACAAGGAATCAATTCACTTCACTTCCTTCAGTACGGACAGTCAGGTGTTCAGCCATCCCCAGGAGAGCAGGGCTCAAGTAATGGTGTTTTGGGTAGAGAAACACCATCACTCCAAATGTCCCCCCCTTCCTCCTTCTTCCCCCAACTTTGTATACTGAGCATGACACCATATGTTGTAGGATATCCCTGGGGTCGGTTGGGATCAGCTGTCCCAGCTGTGTCCCCACCCCATTCCCACCTTGTGCACTCCCTGCCCTATAAATGGTGAGGTGGGGTGAGAAGCAAAAAAGGCCTTGACTCTGTTGAGTACTCCTCAGCAGTAAGGAAAACATCCCTGAATTATCCACACTGTTTCTATCACAAATCAAAAACACAGCCTCATACCAACTACTCTGAAGAAAATGAACTCTATTCCAGCCAAAACCAGTACAAAAACATGTTAGTAGAGCTGTAATATGCAAGAGATGATCAAATTGTAAGTATTTTTCCCATTAACAAGCTAATGCTAAGTAGAGATGAAGGCATAGAGAAGGGTGATTTTTCTTTAGTGAACCTGTATCCTTGCTGAGGAAAGTAGGTCTCCAAGATCCATAAAAAAGTTTATGGAACAGGATTTGTATTTGAGCAGCAAGGGCATGCCACTGTGCTTGTAAAATGTCTAGATGTGCTGGGGGGAAGCAATGGACATCATCTACTGCCTTTTCCCTTCTGAAGGAATGTATGTAGAAATTATCAAGCGGTTATGGGAGATATGTGTTACAGGCTATGCACTTTATGCATAGGAAGGTTTAGTTACTAGTAAGGCTGTCAGAAAGCCCACACGAAGTTCAGCCATTACCACACATACATGTTCTGAGGGGAAGGAGCACTGCCAGTGTTGTTTCCTCCAAAAAGTCTGTGCCATAGCTCTTAGTTGCACAACTGCATAACTAAGCATGGGAACAGACAGGTTATGAGAAGAGGAAAAGACAAAAAACCCCATGTAAACCTCAAGGCAGGAGCTGCCCCCTGCAGCTGCTTTCTGGAAGCTGGCTGATACCTGCACTCATATGGATCCTCAGAGGACCTCTAAGTTCTCAGACACTCAAAGCATTTAGATGACAAATGTGAGGGAAGAAGGTTGGAGATGTAAATTTTTCGTATGCAGATCCTTTTTCTCATTAAATATGCTTTGCTAGAAGTAGATACTGCGTGAAAATCCTCTGTGATCATCCTCAGCTTCTGAAGGGAAGATTTGCAAATACCACCTACACAAACCTCCTGGTGCTCAGGACCAAAGAACAGCATCCCACCCCAGGGTTTATCTGGGGTGGCTGCTCCCAAAGAGGCAGTAGCTCTATAATACAGATGCTTTACAAAACACAGGCTAGTGGCTGCAAATTTTCTCCCAAATTATTGTAGAGCTTTCAATATTTGCCTGAAGTCACATCCTGTCTTAAAAGCAGGATTTCTCAGCTTCAGTATTTAAAAACATAAAAATACTTATCATTAGGTCAAGCAATGGCTCTCCAGCCTGTTCACAACTTTTTAGTGTGAGCCTAAGCTGAGCACCGTGTTCCAGGTGTGGCCTGACAAGCACTGAGTGGGACAATGACTTCTGTTCTCTGTGGTGATGCCCTTGTTGATGAAGCCCAGCGCCCCGCTGGCTCTCTGTGCCACAGCAGCTCCACTCACTCACACTGAGCTTGTCATCCCCAGGACAGCCAGCTCCCTTTCCACAGAGCTGCTCCACAGCCAGGTAGGGCCCAGCCTGTGCTGCACTCCTGAATATTTTCCCAGTGCAAGACTTTATACTTGTCTTGGTTGAACTTCATAAGGTTCTTGTCAGCCCACTCTCACGGCCTATCCGGGTCTTCCTGCAGTGTGGCTTTCCCTTCCAAAGAGTTCAATTCCCTACTCAGTTTGATATCATTGTCAAACTTCATCAGGATACACTTGATCCCATTGTCCAGATCACTTAGAAGATTGTAAATAGGGTTGGGCCCAGTATGGATCCCTGGGAGACCCCACTTGTGGCAGGCTGCCAGTTTGAAAAGGAGCTGTTTACCACCACCCTGTGTGCATCTTCTCAGCCAGTTTCCTACCCACTACACAGACCACTTGTCCAGACCATAATACATGCTTCTCTAGGAAGAGGCCATGGGAAACCATATCAAAATCCTTGGAGAAACCCAGGTAGGCAATGTCCATTGGTCACTGGCCCCCCATCAACCAAGCAGGTTACTTTCTCACAAAAAGCAAACTTGTTTTTGTGGGTTTGTCAAGCATGGCTGGCCCTTGGTGAATCTGTGCTGGCTTTTCCCAATCACATGCTTCATCTGACCTGTGATAGCCCCCAGGAGGATTAATTCTGTAATTTTCCCAGAGACTGAAATAAAGCTAAAGAACCTGTAGATCTTCCTTTAAGCCCATCTTGTAGGTGGGGTTATCACTATCTCTCTTCAAGTTTTCTGGGATATCCCCTAATCTCCACAACTTCTCTCTCATATATTATGAAAAGGCTTGCAACAACAGCGGCCAGCACTCCTCACACCCTCGGGTGGGCAATGTCAGGGCCCATGGATTTGTAGTGCCAAGCTCCTGTAACAGTTCACTTGCAGCTTTTCCATCAGCAGTGGTCAGTCTGTGTCTGCATCAACCTGAAATTTTGCTCTGAAGGCCTGGGGCCCAAGAGTGTTGGTAAAGACAGAAGTGAAGGAAGTGTCAAGGATCGCTGCCTTTTCTGCATTGCTGGTGACTAATTCACCTCTCCCATATAGCATTGTGCCAATATTTTCCTTCTGTTTCCACTTCCTCTCTGTGTACCTAAAGAACCATTTCTTGGAGGTTTTTACATTTCTAGTCAGTTTCAATTTGAGCTGAGCTTTTGCTATTCCAGCTGCATCTCTGCATCCCCTAGCATCTCTGCATCCCCTGGCAACAGCCTTGTCACTCCCAGTGGGTATTTGCCCACTTTTCCATCTCTGGTCCACTTCTCCTTTAGTTTTGAGCAGACCCAGAAGCTCGCAGTTAAGCCAGTTGTGAGCATCCTTTAAAACACAAAGTATCCAAACTGCCAGCTGAATTCTCAAGGTACTCTAAACTTCTAAAATACCCTATTTGTCAGGAGTTTGTGTCCAACAATATCTTTTGAAAGCTGCTTCTGTGCTGTACACTGAAAATGGTAAAAACTTTCAGAGATAAATCTTTTTTTTCTTCCATTTATGAAACATATATACTGTCAAACTCCAGATTTGTCAGAAGCTTTTAATATGCAATGCATTAAAGTATTTAATTGCATCTGTTTAATTGCCAGGTCTCTTGTCAGGTCAACTCTTGTCCATGCTTTTATTTGTTGTTACACAAAGTTGACAGAGTGCCGCATTTGTGTCAAAATGAATTTGCTCTTAGTTCTCATTCTTTTACTTTTTCTCTGGTAGGCTTTTTAAGTTGTTTAGGGTGTTTGTTCATTTGGTCTTAATCTTCCTGTCCCATCCCTGCTATTGATTTATTTTGCTTTTTCCAATCTCTTAGTTTTTCCTACAAGCTGTTCATTCCAATTCAGCTGGAGAACATCATACATCAAGAGTATAGAGGAACTAACCAACTTCATTGCATTTAACAGTAGCTACAACTGACAATGATAAGCATCATCATAATGCATCATTAAAAGATGACAGGCATGGAAGTGTGTTGACATTTCCAAGACAACAAGGAAAGAAATGTGGCAATTAAATGTAATAATAATATACATAAGGAAAAAAATAAAATTTGTGGGGTTGATCCTGCAGTGCAAAGGATTTTTTGACTTACTAATTTTGTATTGACCTTAAAGGAAAAGGGTCTTACTAAACTACTTTTCAACATCTTCTTCTTCCCATCCTCCTTCTGTCCTACTGTATTGTTCTGGCCTTCCTTCCTTCTCTGTCCCTGTAGCTCCTGTTCAGTCTTCTTACTTCTGAGCTTCTCAGTCCCCAGCATTTGCAGTAGTTGGTGCACTGACAGAACAGGAGAGGCAGTCTCAGGCATTGCTTCCAGCAAGCATTCTTCTGCTCCAGGCCCTGCAGCCCTGAACAGGGCTGGTGGCAGGGAAGGCTCCCATTTATACACATAAAGTACATGGATGGTCTGGCACTAAACACTAACTCACATCCACCTAGCATGTCCAAGGGACAGGCTGTCAGAGGCTTATAGCTCTGCCCAATCTGCTTTTGTTTTCTGTGAGGACAGCAGAATGCATCTCTAAACTCATAGAAATACCCCATGGAATGTCACTTCTTGTTCCAATTCACAGACAGTTATTCACCGAATTATTTGGACTTTTTTGTTCTCCTCAGTAGGGACAAAACAATGTATATGGACAAAACAGCGATATAGAAGTGTATTCTGAGAAACAGAAATAATTTTCCTATGACATTTGGAAAAAAAAAATGATCCTGGCCTGACAGTTATAACTAAAGATTTCAGTCAGATCAGTTAAAATTTGGCAAAAGTTAGAAGTTACTAAATGCTGGTTGTTGTCAGGCTCTTTTCAGGTAGTTCTGCCAGCTCTTTTCATTATGAGCTGGAAGAAAGATGGAATAGCACTTTAATCAGATGTACCATTTGTTAAACTGGAAGGGTCTTGATAGTAAAATAATCTGAAAGGATTTAAGAGGTTTACTTACCTTGGGAAAGTCAAAGAGAAAATAACATGGAATCTATATTAGAAAAAGCAGACTGCACAATATAAACAAGAAAAACCATTTTGCTTACCAGACCTGACAAATTACAGCAGACAGCAATTGTACAGGTGTTTGCAATGTGACACCTCCTTGATTTCAGGCATTTAGCAGAAGCTGTCTGGCTATAAGTCTGCTTGTTCTCATTCCAGACATAGCTCATAAAAAAAGCAGAGAATACAGGATGACTTTTTAGGTTTCAGGAGGGATGAATTTTCCTCTTGAAATACATTTTTCTCCTTACTGGCTATACAAAGTGTTTAGAGAAATTGTGCTTAACATTTTAAGTGCCAAAGTGAGCTGTCACTAAATAGATCACTTGAAATTTTCGTCCATCTAAGAGCAGTAATCAGAGATGTGTGGCTAAACATACACCTTACCTATTTATACACAGGGAAGTCTCAACCTTTCTTCCTATTCAACAGCCCAGTAAATCCACTGGTCTTCAGGCCACCTGTCCTGTTGTGGGCAGTCACCAGACAGGAGAGAGGCTGACAAGCTTTGCAGAAGCCAGCCCCCAGCTCCTGGGGCACTCAGTTGTGCCCTGTTAAGTGCACCTGTAAGTCAGGTAATGTGCTGCACTGGGTACTCACTCACCAAAGAATAAATGAGAGATTTTTGAACAGTTGTTGCACATTGGGCAAGAGCCAAACCTCTTTCCCTCTTCAGGGATGATGCAGGTCAGAACTCATTAACACATGTGAGAAGCCCACCCACAAAGCCTCTTTGCTGACTAAGCAGCTTCAGTTAACTAAATATGATGTAAATTTTCCAAGGGACTACTGTGCCCAGCTGAAGGGCGACTTTGGCAGTGCTCCTACAGTTCCAGCATTTCAAGATTCATTAATCCCTTTATCTGGTGTATATTTATGTCCCAGGGGGATTCTGTTCAAATTGAGTCTGCTCTCAGCTTTGCCATGTTAACAATTCTGCATAATTCTTATTTTTGTTTTTCTTACCTGATGCCTGCTTTGTTCTTTTGTTATGAGGGATAGGCATAATTAAGCTACCTTACCTTTTAAATCTCCAGTAAAAAAAAACCCCAAATACCTTCTCTTCTGGGTGGCCATTCACTCTCCCTTGATGTGTATTTGGTGCCTGACTGACCAGATTTTAATGCTAATTCAACCCTCCCCATCCCCCCTTCCCACTAAAATAAGAACATAGTTCTTTCCAGAAAGCTTTTCTGAAACAATGATCAGATATTATTAAAATAATTTTGAAAATATTATATCGAATATTATTAGAATACTTTATTTTTGCTTTAATCATAATGGCTATATATTTTTATGGCCATTTTGTTTGATTTTTCTTACTTCTGAAGCAAATATTTATTTAAACAGAATAAAATCTCAGCTACTTTTCTCATCACCTTTGGAAAACAGCTTGAATTAGGAGTTGTCACTTCCCATATTACTTCAGGCTTTTAGTATTTTTAACTTAGATTTCCCTCCTGACTCAAAATTGAAGTTTTTCACAGCAAGCATTCAGATGTGAGTTGTAAATGCACCCAAAGAACCCAAAACAAAACAAAGCAAAACAAAAAAACTCAAAAAACCCAACCAACCAACCAACCAACAAGCCAGAAAACAAGACCTATAAAGGGCCACATTAATAAAAATCCTTCTTTTCCAGTGAAGAATTACGAAACTGAGCTGAGCAGATGATTTTTTTTTTCACCCAACACCACACAAAGGCAGCTGGGATTGTGTGGTGAGAAGAGATTCTTCTGTGAGTCACAGCAATCCCCATGAAAACAAAACTACCTTGTTTGCAGAACCTCTCTCCTGGATTCCCTTTGCTTCACATCTCAGTAAGAACCTGGGGAAAAGCCAATCACCCTTGAATGTAAATAATAATGAGTGCTGGTTTAGGGAGGGTTCCTTTTATCTCTGCTGGAGTTGTGCATAGAGTATTTCATCCTTTAAGGTGTGTAGCAGAATCTACTCATGGGAATAAGGAAGTCACTAAAGCTGATACCCTTCAACACAGAAAAAAAAAAAAAGGAGTAGTTCATGGATTTAATATTAAACCAAGGAATGGGCTACTTTGATCACTGAGTTTGTTCTCTTAACTTGAACTTCAAACATTAGTAAATAGTCGAGGAGCTTAGTTGTAAAAGTAAGGTTTCAGCCATTAACAAAATAAAAGTCATTCTCACTGTGATCTGTATTTCCCTGAATTTCAAAAGGATTTACATCTGAGGCTTGTTTTGAATATATCTCTAGTTAAAAGAGGTCCCTTGAAAGTGACCTGTTCCTTCCTCTAGTCTATAGACAATGCTATTTTTAATAAACAGAAGAAATGTTTCATTTTCCTTTTGAAAAATCACTGTGGTAGTGAACACATCTTGCAGGGTGTATAAAATTTTCCCTCAGTATGCTTTTTGGATACCGTAGGTTGAGACTCTGGTTTCTTCATACCCTCTTATTTCTTTGTAAATTTCAACACTTGACATACCAAATATAAAAGTTGTGGTTTAATTGACCTTTATCTCTTCCTTTCCTATATACCTACTTCTTAGTTTGGAAGATGTTTTCTTCACTTGACAAGCCAAGTGCAAATTGTCCAGCTTCAAGAGGGTCTAAACTTCCTCTGTCTACTGAGGAAAAAAATATGTTTAACACAGCTGTAACCCAGAATAACTAAAATCGGTCACCCAGACAATTGTTCCACTTGATCAGTGATCCTCCACTCTGATGGCCTCTGTTGTTTGCATCCCTGAAGACAGTGCAATTACATTCTTGAAACAGTTCAGGATTTTAGCCCACATTTATTTATTTTTAAACTAAATTTCTTGGTAAATGTACACTGAATACTACCTAAAAACCCCTCTAAAACTTTTTTCCCTACTAATTTTAATTTTATTTTTAAACAAATTTCACCTATATGGTGAGGCACTGGATGCAGTAAGATAACCACAATGCTAAAATAGAAAGAAAATTCATTCTTCACCTTATGTTCAATTCTAATAAATATAATCACCATATGGTCCTTATAATATTTTGCAAGTTACGGCATAGGATGGTTTTCTAGGATGATGTGCCAGCCAATACATTTCTTTCTCAAATTAGAGGTTAAGCCCAACAGTAGAAATTTATCAAGAGCCAAGACACATGGCATCCCAACAAAATAAGATGCTGATGGTCATCTGGTTATTGATACAGCAGATTCTCACAGCTCTTGGTGAATGAGAAACTCAGAGGGAGTCAGGAGTTGGTTGCTGGTGCTTCTCACAGCCCACCAAAATGTTGTGGCTTCAAGTCCTGTGGCATCCACAGTCTGACAGAGATACTTCATGGTTTGGTGCATTTATACTGAATTTATCATAGCAGTACCCCAGCAATGTTGTTAGAAAGCCCAATTCATTTTTATTGCGGAAAGAATACTCAACTGTGTTTATATGTTATGATTTCTTGTGTGTATGAGAATAATGGCAGGAGCAAGCGAGATAACTGATTAATTTTACTAATTACTTGCCAGAATGAACAATTATGTAAAAGTCAGTGTAAGGTTTGAAAACCTATGACAAACATCAGCTGTAAAGGCTTCAAACTTAATAATAGAATATCCTGAGTTGGAAGGGACCCACAAGGATCATTGAAGTCCAGACCCAAGAATCACACCAGGTGCCTGAGAGTTGTCCAAACACTTCCTGAACTCCATCAGGCTGTGACCAGTTTGCTGGGGGAGCCTGTTCCAGTGCCCAACCATCCTCTGGGTGAAGAACCTTTTCCTAATATCCAACCTCAACCTCCCCTGATATAGCTCCATAGCATATTAATGTGAGGATAAGTATTATCCTTAACTACTACCTAGATATTTCTCATAGCTTTTTTCATTTTTGAGATATTTAAAGCATGTATTGCATAACTCTTAAAGCGCTGAAATAGGTCTCACTTGTATTCTTTCGTTTGCCAGTCACAGGAGAAAAATAAAATCATATCTACTCCTGTCTCTTTCCATCCTTCTGTCTCCTTCTATGCCCCAGTCTTCTAGAAATTTCAAGCAACTCTCAGTCTCAATGGGATTTAAATTCAAGCTTTTTTGCTTAACGTTACACCTCTCTAGGGTTCAGCCTTTGTACAACAGCCCACTTTTGGTGCAGCACTGACTTGACCTTGTTTTTCATTATCTTTCCATATATCCTAAGCTCTTTTGGCTGTTCTCAATTCAAAGAGCGGTTGCCTTCAGTAGAAGTAAACATAGTCAATGGGATAATATGGAAGAGGTAGAATGTCCTTGCAGAGTAGAAGCTTGTTCTAAAAGTCCTAATTTACTTTGTAATTAGTTAAATCAGTTTTAGGTAACTTAATTAAGAACAGAGCAAAGAAAAAGGGGTGCACATTGCTATCTTTGACTAACTCATTTCTGAAGAATTTAGACAAGGTAAACAAACTGTAGTAAAAGTCAATACTCTTAATTTAGGTTACTAACTTGGTATCTGCTTCACTGAAACTGAAAGTGCCTGGCTCAAGAAAGTGAGCTCATTTTACAATACAATATACAATTAATGAAGAGACAGATTTGCCAGAAAAGATCTGCAGAGGAAGGCAATGGCATGGTCTGTCTTTGGCATCTTCCTCTATGGTGAGCAGGATACCTTCGGGAATTTTGAATGCTTTCTTAAATTGCATAAAGCCACTGAAAAATTTAAGACCATCTGTTAATTCATGGCCTCTTCCTTGGCACCAAAATTTGGATTTAGGCACACTGAATTACACAGTAGATTTCTAATACTTCTGAACAAATTTGATTTGATTATTTTTCTTTGCTCTCAGGTGTGTTGTTCTAGCATCCAGGTTTCTTCTTGGTCTGTTTGAATGCTGTTCCTATAGGTTGAGGGCTGATTTTATTTTAAGGGACTGTCATCAGTCAAGACTTTTAGAGAGAAAAAGGCTACAGAACAAGATGAGAGTAAACTAATGCAGTTGCTATAATGCCCAGTGATGCTAACTTCCAAAAAAGATTGAGGACAAAATACGAGAAAATTCATTAAGTCAACTGAAAGGTTACAAAAATTAAGTCAGTTAAATGAAGCAGAAACTTTGCATGTACTGTTATCCCATTTCTTTCTCTGTGCCAACATTTTTTCCCAAAATGCCAGATCCTCTCCCCCTTTAATCGTCTTCAAGGCTCCCTCTGACACTTCAAGAGGACAGTCTTTGTTTACAGTCACACACTGAGTCCATAGCAGACCTTGGAGTGGTAATTTGGCATCCTACCAACTAGGCTACAGCCAAAAGCTACTAGGTCATACCATTTCTTGATACTACTAGTATTATTTTATTATGCATCTTCTTAGTCACAAAGCTGTATAAAATGTTGAACACAGATTCATTTGCTGAGAAAATAATTTTTAATATATTTTTCTAAGAGCAATCCTTTTTTGTATGACTGCATTTGACAATACTAGCCCAGGCTTTTCAGAAAAACATTTTCAATAAACACTATAGCTAAATTATAGGACTTTATTTAAAAGGAAATTGCATCTTTACTTAAAGAAATGCTTTTAATCAAAGACACCACTTTCCTCCATAGTACAGAGAAATTATTTGTGTATTAGATTTGAATCTGATTTGCACAATTAAAAACTGTAAAAATAAGGTCTTCCTTTGGATATGGAGAGGAAATATAAATGTGCCTGTAGGCAATGAAAAGTACATAATGTTACTCAGTTTGCATGGCTATGAAAATTGAAATGTAGAGGAAACAGGAAATTGTTTAACAAACTTCCAAATTCCCTTCACTAAAGCTAAAGCTTCCTCAGAATAAGATTATAGTTTTCTGTCATAAAATTAGATTGAATATGTATTTCCTCTTATCTGCAATAGTGCAACTACATAAAAGATGTGATTTTGAAAAAAGGGGGTAGTTCAATGTACCATTATTTGTTAAATACTGAGCACTGTCTGACACGTATTTTAATTTTTACAATAAAGCCTGCTAAGACTGCATTTGCTATCAAACTGTTTTGTGCAATGTAATTTAAAAGCTTACTATTTTGGCAATATGAGAGAGAAGAGATAACTGAATGTGCATCCATAAATGTAACAAATATACATTATAAGACATATATAACCCCGATTAAAACAAGGTTATTTTTATTGGAATGACTTTCCTTGGGCTCCAACAAAAAGCCAACACATAGTTACTGCCATTTTAAGAAAAAATTTAGAAAAGGGCAATTTAGCCAGCTAAGTAGGTGATATTCACAAAGAACAGTAGTTTATAAGAGCTGGTCATTTGGATGTGAGAGGTAGCTCATGTCCTCTTCTCTCAGCATTTAGTTCCATGTTTGAACATTTGAATTAAAAAAGGGTAGAAGTTCAGAACAGGGACATGTAAACTCAGTTGGGAGTATTTACACAATAACAGCTTTTAAAATAAAATATTTTAGTAAAAGTATTTTGTCATGAGAAAATTGAACTCTATATCTGACTTCTATATTAGCTGTCTATGCAAAAAGAATTTGGAAGAAAAAACAATGAATCACTACTGGTAAGTTGTTTTTTTTTTTTCAGACTAGTGCACTCTTTCAGTGCTAGGCAGTGAAGATAAACTGTCTCTCTGATACTGTTTTTATTACAGGTTTGGATTACAGATTTCTTTTCAATGAACTGTCAAAATTAACAGACTCCTTACTGTTCACAGTTTATCAGGATGCCCCAGAGCTACTTCAGCAATGAAGAAAGCAAAGCTGTCTGGAGAACAAATGCTAACAATAAAGCAGCGGGCCAGTAATGGTAAATTTTTAATCATTACGTTCTTAAATACTAATTCTCTGTAAACTAAAGTTACCATTACTCTATTGCCTTTTTTCCTACATGTATAAATCCACTCTATATAAACTGTGAATTCACTGTCAGTAGAAGTGAAACCAGGTCTTATGCCTTGGAAACCTGAGCCAGGAGTAGAGCAGTTAGACTGAGTTATGTCTATATAAATCTGGAACTCTAAAATATTTTAAAGTAGAATATACCATTATAATTTGCTGGTTCACATTTCATTCATCAAAGAGCAATAGTTGGTCTTATATTGTTGCATCATTCAGAAAAGAAAAAAGGGTTTAATTCCAGAATCTCAATTCCTCCTGAGCTGCCTTGAATTCATTTGGACCTACAGCTCTATAACCTCTGGCAGATGGAG
This sequence comes from Aegithalos caudatus, assembly GCA_013389925.1. Lineage (NCBI taxonomy): Eukaryota > Metazoa > Chordata > Aves > Passeriformes > Aegithalidae > Aegithalos > Aegithalos caudatus. The sequence continues at coordinate 95,560 of WEIU01004962.1, read as the reverse complement.
ATGGCTTTGTGCCATTTCAGCTCCAGTAATCTGAAATTATTCCTGGGAAACCTGAGTTGCAGGGGCAATGATGAAAGTACCTTGGAGGAAAGTCAGGCTAGTACTCTGGTAGTTGAAGAGTAGTAAAAGCAAATGTAGGTGCTTCAGTTCAAGTAAGTAATATGGTAAAGACTTTTCTGGGAGGTGGTCAAGTACTGAGTTTTCTTGGAAAACCATGTAGTCACTTAGTCTGTGACAGTGCATGCCTTCTTAACTGTTGGTGTTAACTGCGTTTAGAGCCACAGAGGATTTGAACACAGTGCAGGAGGCACCTCAGCCCACATGGCCAGCACAGCTGGAGAAAGCAGTGGCTTTGTTCAAGAGCTTGTAGCCAGGGAGTGCAAAATCTGGATGTTATTTTCTTTACAACCTGAAAACTATAAGTATCTGCCATGCCCAAGAAGAATGCCTTAAAGAGTAATATGTAGATATTTTGGCTACTTGGACACATGGCCTTGCCTGAGCGACCCAGTGGCCTTCCATGATGGAGTGACTTACATCAATGGACAAGGAAAGGGCTACAGATGTCACATGCCTGGACTTCTGTAAAGCTACAGCCATGGTGTCCCACAGCATTCTTCTCTCTGAATTGGAGAGAGATGGATTTGATGTGTTAGGTGTTAGGTGAATAAGGAATTGGTTGGATTGTCACATCCAGAGGGTAGTGGTCAATGGCTCAGAGTCCTGATGGACATCAGTGACAAGTGTTGTCCCTTCGGGGTCTGTATTGGGACCAGTGTTATTTAAAAATCTGCATTAATGATATAGACAAAGGGATTGGGTGCACCCTCAGGAAATTTGCAGATGACACCAAACTGAGTGGTGCAGTGGCACTCCTGAAGGACAGGATGCCATCCGGAGGGACCTGGACAAGCTGGAGAAGTGGCCCATGGGAATCCAGTGAGGTTTAACAAGACCAAGTGCAAGGTGCTGCACCTGGGTCAGGGCAACCCCTGGTATCAACACAGGCTGGGGATGAACAGCTCCAGAGCAGCCCTGCTCAGGAGGATTTGGGGGTGCAGGGGGGTGAGAGGCTGGACATGACCCAGCCACTGTCCTTGCAGCCTGGAAAGCCAAATGTACCCTGGGCTGCATCAAAGGCAGCGTGGGCAGAGGTGAGGGAGGGCATTCTGCCCCTCTGCTCTGCCCTGGTGAGACCCCACCTGCAGGGCTGCATCAGCTCTGGGGTCCCAGCACAGGAAGGACATGGACCTGTTGGAGTGAGTCCAGAGGAGACCACAAAGATATCAGAGGGATGGAGCACCTCTGCTGTGAGGAAAGGCTGGGAGAATTGGGATTGTTCAGCCTGGAAAATAGAAGGCTTTGACGTGATCCAGTTGCAGCCTTCCAGTACCTAAAGGGATCCTACAACAAAGATGGAAAGGGACTTCTTACAAGGGCACATAGTGACAGGACAAAAGGGAAAGGGCTTCAAATGGCAAGAGTGTAGGTTTAGATTAGGTATTAGGAAAATACTCTTTACTGTGAGAGTGGTGACATACTGGAACAGGTTGTTCAGATTCCTCACCCCTGGAAATGTTTCAGGCCAGGCTGGATGGGATTCTGAGGAACCTGGTCTAGTGGAAGGTGTCCCAGCCCGTGGCAGAGGGTTTGAAACTAGATAATCTTTAAGGTCCCTTCCAACCCAAGCCATTCTATGATTCTATGACATCTTTCCCGTCAGAGTCAGGCACTGTGGGAAAAGGTGTGAAAGATTCACACCAGCAGAAGAACAAGAGTGGGAACATCAGTTTCTCTGGCTTTAGGTGTTCAAGTCACACTGTGACTTGAGAAAAAACAGATCTGTCTCTTCCCAGGATTATTTTATTCTGTTATATTAATTATAAAGATAAATAAATTAAACTGTTATAATTTATTCTCATCTCAATTCTTAGAAATGCAGATACTTTTAAAATTCTGTTTTAAACTATTTATGCCACAAAATTTGAGAAAGTACTTCCATTTTGCAAATTACTCTATATATTTGTATTTAATAACACCCTTCTGAACCCTTCATGAACCATTCTGAGCCTTCATCAAGCATTAAAAACAACTGCAGAATCACAATATATCCCAGTACATCAACAAAATTTCTCTTTGTTGAGAATTAATTCTGAATTAGTTACAGGTACTCTTGATAATGCTGTAATAGGAAGAGATTACCATGTTAGGATTTTTTACTTTCCTTCAGAAGATCTGTAAGTGGACGCACACTTTAAATAGATTACATCTGCCAGTGGAGTGAAATTTGTTGCTGCAGGTGAATTTCTTATAAAATAAAGTTAAATGAGTGTTAAATATGAAGTTAAAGGTCCTTTAGATCCTCCAGGCATTCTCAACGCTTTTCACTGGGGAATTACTGCAACTTTTAAAGGAAAAAGAGTGGAAAATACGTTGTTTTAACTGCAGAATAGAAACTTGAAGAATGCTTCCTTTTTCTTTTTTGCTTGAAATAAATTGATTTTCAAATATGAAAATAATTAATTCACTGAACTCTGATTTAAGCCTTATTTTAACACCCCTTTTATTTTCATGTCACACAGGTATAGAAAATGATGAAGAAATTAAACAGTTAGATGAAGAAATCAAAGAACTAAATGAATCGAACTCCCAGATGGAAGCTGATATGATTAAACTCAGAACTCAGGTAACAGTTTTATGAAGCCCTAAATTCAAGCTGCTTTTTTCTATATGACTGATTAAAAAATATAGGACATGTATTGTTCCCTTTTATGTTTCTTGTATATTGATATCTGTGCATAATTTGCTATTTATAAATCTGAAAACAGTGTTCATTATGCAATTTTTACATCAGTTACCAACAATAAAGGATTAAAGAGAACTCAGCAAAATACATCCTTTCAAATAATGGCAAAATATGACCTGTCATGGTCAGCTTGGTATTTCCCCTTGATAAGGCTATGCCTTTCTAGTAGCAGTTAAAATACTGTGTGACAGCATGGTCATTAACATAAGCAACAAGGTGAAGGAACCCTCATGAACAACATGGCTTTTGCCATGTCTTCCAGAGGAAATTTAGATAGAGAAGTGAGTACCTGTTACACTGCCCTTGGCATCAGTAGTGGTTCCAGAGATCCAGCTTAATTCTTTTCTCATTCCACATAAATTTGTTGAGGGAAAAAAAAAAAAAATAAGCAGAAAACCTAACATTAGACTATTAATTAAAATTCCATCATTCAGCAGTCCTAAAACTGGGTGGAAAAAGCAAAAGAATAAAATACATTGAATTCCCCTAGAATTTTTCAGTGTGATTCTGGTGCTTGTCTCTCCACGTGATTTGCACACAGACACCAACAGTAAAATTCATCATAGTCACATTTGTCAGTCTTTAGTCCCATGATCATAGTCACCCAAATGATCTCAATGGAAACAGAGTAAACCATTCCTTGTTACTTCTTCCTCTGCTGCTTGTGGAGATGGGCACCATGTTCATTCTCCTTCTCCTCTTGTATAGTCATAAATACAAGGCAGGATCTACTTCTTCAACTTGGTTTTTATTTGATTTCTAAACCTTAGCCAGATTGATACTGAAACCTCACTTCCACTTTATGCTGCATTCAGAGTTCTGCTGTCATTATTCAGCCTTCATAGGATTTGATTCATGATTTACAGTTTCCTGATGTAACCAAATATATAACAGTAGGGTAATGAGGACAAAAATCTGTGAGAACATAAAGCAAGAATAATCAGTGACAGGAAAATTGCATATATTTACTCTTGAGAAATTTGGTCATAAATTTTGAATCTGACAGCTTCCAATTGCCTTATGCTTTCTTCTGCTTTATACACTGAAGATGTTATTCACATACAGTCTAATTTAGCTGAGTTCTTAAAAAACGTGAAGCAATTTGGCTGTTACATGTACATTAGGTAAATACTTCAGTTGTCAGTAATTTACTGCTCTTCTAATTTTATATTTGGGCAGATGAATTGAGTTTCAGAGATTTATCTGGAAATTTCACATCAAGTTTTCATATGAAATGACTACAGAAGCCATACTTTAGTGGTCTCAGTTCCAGCTTCAGACTAGTACCATTGCATATTCTTAGAAATCAGATTAGGCAATTTGTGGGACCGCTGAATGTTCTTGGTTAAAGAGGCTCAGCTGGTGATTTTACCATTAAGTTACAGGGATACTTTTCACACTTCAGTGCAGCAGATTTAGAAAAAGGGTAGATTAAAATGATTAATGATATTTTTAAAAGTAGAGGTACAAGAGACCATGAAAACATTATTTTTTCCACCAGTCATCTTAAATCTTCTTAAGATTTTTCTAAGATAAACCTGACAGCTGCTTGTCTAACCTGTTTCCCATACTAGAAATTCCACAATCTCTGGGTAATCTGATCTAATACTTACCTGTTTTCACCCAGGTAGCTACTAGGCCTTGCAGAGAGTCCTGAGTTAAACTTCACAAAGAAATTCAGAGGCTTTAGCTTTGAATTCATACACTCTCCTAAAGAAAATAAATTTATATTTACAACACATAGAGACATCATAGTCATGATCAAACTATTAACAGAATCAAAGTCAACAGTTCCCCTCATTTGCAAAAGTAAAATTATATTGGACATAACAAAACATTTGTTGATAAACCTTTAGAAAATCATTGTGCAACTCAGATTTCAGTAAGACTGGACGGATAGGGAATATGCAATGGGAAAATTGTGGAAGTTATGTGAACACCAGAAGTAGCAACAGTCTTGTTTGGTACAGATTTGCAACCCAAATGATTGTAAGTGCCAGTGAAAGTTTTTCATATGACAGGAACAGGAAATTCTTCCATGTAAAATTTTTCTATTTAACAAAGTGAAAAGTCAGGCCTTTTTCTTAGTTGGAGCAGTTTTAAGACTCACCTTTACTCAGCTGCCTTTTTACTTAAGACTTTTGAGAAAGTGTTTTTAATCTAAGATCTTCTAGTAAATTTGTTCAAATTTAACATGCAAATATGAGAGAAGCAGAAGCTCATAAAGGGGAGAGGGGAAGAATAAATCTGCAAATAATTATATGTTTCATACAAGTAACAGATTATCCTATTTTCAGAATACATACAAGTAAACATTTCTTAGTTTCAGAGTAAAATGTGGGGAAGGAAATTTCAGCCTTTAAGTGAACAAATACAATAATTAAATTTAAAACAGATGAGCTTACAAATGAATACTAAGTGAAATGGTGACATATGCTGATCATCTGCTATTGTATTTGCAGATACTCAGCAGCTCATGAAAAAAAGCAAAAAAGATGATTCAAGTTGCAATGCTCAGTTAGATAGAAAATCTGTAGAGTCAGCTCCTGCTGAAATTAGTGTGAGGTGGCTGCAGTACTCTATACTGAACTGAGCCTATATTGCATCAGACTCCTCATTCTGGTCTGCAATATAAAAAGAAAATTAGGATAGATACTGGAGTATGACTTGACTCTAAGAAGAACCTATGAAAATGTTTTGCATTTGGATACAGCACTTGTCTCCAATATAAACAAATTGAAAGCAAAATAAGAGAGGAGGATCAGGTGTCCAGGTTCAAAGATGAAGAAAGTATTTTCCTTACTGATATATTTGGTGGAAATATCTCAGAATCAATTAATTGTTACAAAACCAAGTCCCTACAGTGCTGGCAACTTGGATTAATTGCAATATGCACCTGTAGTCAAAGCAAGGGATACTTGGAGACTGTTTATGTAGACACATCACTTATCAAAGTTACTTCTGTCAACTAATGGGCCGTATTTCCATAAGCAGACCAAAAGTTTGGGTCAAAAATAAAATGTGATACCTCTGACTGCCTGACTGTGCCACCAGTTTCCAAACATTTACTCACCCATTGTCAAGTTAATACACGCTTAAGAACCTTTACCCTTCTGCCTGTTACTACTGCACAAACCTCTGACCTTCCCATCAGCATTTTAATTGTATCAATGCTTCCCATAGCTCACTCTCTAGGCCCGTGTAGAAATGGATAAACCTCATTTTGAGAATTCAAAACCTTGTGTTCTTTGGCATTTTTTCCACCTCACTGGCTTCTTTTTTCTTGTCAATGCATATTTTAACCTACACACACACAGAGCACACTGTACACTCAGTAATAGATGTTAACAGTTATCACTCCATGTGCAAAGTAAGGACAGGGCTACAGAGGAAAGTGCAGACAGATGTGAGTGAGCTGTGCATGTGCTCTTGATGAGCTGGACATAAGCCAGTGCTCATCTGAAATCCTTGTAACTCCATTAGCACAATGCTCTCCACAAGCTCTGGGAAGATTTCTCTCAGCAATGCTTTTAGCTCAAGGAGGGCACCATGCAAGGTCATAACTAACGTGTCTGGTCACCTGGAAACACAGGCAGAGCACAGTCTCAGTTGTTTTCACCTGTACATGAAGCAATGCCACAGGGCTATGTGCAAATATTCTTCAGTTTCTTCAGTTTTACACATCATTGTATGTATAGGAAAACTTTCTGAATTTGTACATATATTACAATAACATGCAGTTGTTCAGCTTTCAAAAGCAGCTCTGAGAGTTTGCACAGAATCACATTATACTTACAAAGAGCTAAACACTGGCAGCAACGAGCTGTGCGTGCTTAACTCACAAGATATATGTGTAGCTGAAAATATAAGAAAAGCATGACTTACTGCAGAATGCCCTTAAGATTGCTTCTAGGAGTTTAACCGCATGGGTGAACTTGCAGAACTAAGGTCCTTAATGCCTTTCAACTGTACAAGAAAAGCTCTAAAGGAGTGGAATCAAATCCAGGTTCATTCACTCACTATTACCAGCATTGAAAAGACAAGCTGTTAAAGTTATACAACAAAAAATGGGAATAAGAAAGCCTTAATGATGATAAGAATTGCAGACTCAAGCAAAATCTTTTTAAACATGAATGAATAGACCTTTTCTCCTTTGCCTGGTGTTTCTGTTCTCTCTCCCTTCAAAGAGTGCATGCTTTGTACCTGTTTGCCTTATATTACATTGTACACAAATTTGTCCATTTTAGATTACCACAATGGAGAGCAACCTGAAGACGATAGAAGAGGAGAACAAAGTAATTGAACAGCAAAATGAGTCTCTTCTTCATGAATTGGCCAATTTAAGCCAGTCTTTAATTCATAGTCTAGCTAATATCCAGCTGCCACATATGGTAAGTGATTGAGAGCACAAGTTAAGGAATTTGGCGATCTTCAGTTCACCTCATACAATAGATACCTTTTTTTTATGTTTATGTTCCATCAACCAGTTGGATATTTGTGGTAACAGCACTGAAACCATAGAGATACATTTAACTGCTAACAGACATGGAGGGCCTGTTCCAGTGTGTCCTGTAAAATTAAGTAAGAACTAAATAGGCTTTTTAAATATCATAAAAATGGTGGCAATATGCCTTGCTAATATGTTATGCTTAAATGAATATACGATTAAGAAAATAAAAGTTGTATATGAACTACTATTTAATATCTCGTAGGAACCAATCAATGAACAAAATTTTGATGCTTACGTGACCACTTTGACGGACATGTATACAAATCAAGATCGTTATCAGAGTCCAGAAAATAAAGCCCTACTGGAAAATATAAAGCAGGCTGTGAGAGGAATTCAGGTCTGAACAGCTGCTATAGTGATGAAAATCTTGCTTAAAAAAAGGATGCCTCTTGTTTTTTGCTGCTGTAATTTACCAGAAAGTGTTATATATTTATTTCTGTTTGAAACAGTGTTATGCTTACAAGACTTCATAATGATTTTATGTCTTGCTTTAAAGATAGTAACTGCAGAATAGTTTTTTGAATACATTCACATTTTGTACGTTTTCATATAAGCTGACATAGTGTGATATGCCATGTAATGTTTATAGCTGCTAATGTATGCACATTTTTGGGGTATATATATTTCTGAAGAGGTAAGCTGATCAAAATAAATAGAGTGTAAATTCTTTTTAATGCTTTAGTGATTAAATGTTTTAGTATTTTGAACTGAAATGGACAAAAAAAAAAAACAGCTTTGAATGACAATGTTGCAGTCTGCAGCCACTTTTTAAACACTATCATTTTGCCTCATGTTGGAGGATTTTATGGGATTTAAGAAGTACATTTTGTGTGCATATTGTTTCATAGCAAGAATTGGTTGCAAAAATGCTTTATTTTTGAACAATGCTTGAAAATATTATGTGACTTTTGTTTTTGAAGGATGGTGTGTGGTGGGGGCAATAAAATGAGGTTTTTTGAATTCCAAGAAAATGGCATGGATTAGATGTAAGTTGCAAAATGGGTAATTTATTGTAAGACAACATCAAGCCATGGAAACTTGACAGAAGATTCAAAGCAGCTTAAACAGCACTTTTTAATTAACTTCTAAGCATTACATGGTATGAATATGGGAACTTCCATTATGAAAAGAACTATATCAGAGGTGGACAACGTGAAGATTTCAGCTTTTGTTTTCAAATAAACTTTGGAGCCAACATTCTCTTATTTCTACCGGACTGCTAGTGCCCCTCTGAACTATCTGTTCTAGCAATGTAGTTCATCTTTCAGAAATTCTGTGGTTTCAATTCAAGATGGAGGACAATATTTAAAAGTTAATATTGCCTTTTCACATCTTTAATTTTGGGATAAATACAAATGATCTGTGTCTGTTAGAGTTACTGAACTGCATTCATTGCTGTCTGTAGTAGGAATGCAGTTCAGTAAAGATTTTTCCTTTTGCTTTGCCAAACATTTGATCCCATTTTTAACATTTTAATATTTATGTTTTGCTTTTTGTTGGAGAACAATCATAACTGCAGCATTCACATATGCTTTGTATTTGTTCTACTATCACCTATTGCAAAAATGAATGCAATCAAATTTTTAATGT
>WEIU01004962.1:71654-84154 GCA_013389925.1 Aegithalos caudatus | reverse complement strand
CATTCTTGTATAATCCATTTTTGACACTATGATCATGCACAGCCATAGAGTTTTTATTCATATTAGAATTTGATACCTTCAATTGTGAGACTTTTTTTAGGAAAAAAAAAAAACAAAAACAAACGAAAAACAAAAAACCCACAACAAAACAGCAAAGCATAAAAAAAGAATGAGAAATTGCAAGAGGTGAACAGATGAAAAAAATGAACATTTTGTAGGATAGCTGTGTTTTGAATCTCAGTACACCAGTAGTCTGGTATGATGCAGAGTACATAAAGGAATCTTCTCTACATTAGTAGTCATTTGAGCAGTGAAGTAGTTAATGCCACTCCCTGCTTCTGTCTGCTGCCAACATCGGTATCTCTTCTGACAAATCCTTTTGCCAGAGGATATGAGCTAACTCCTCTGGTCTTGTAGGACCATTTTTTCCATTGTTCTGATTAACAGGCTATTCTCTGAGCTTGAGGACTTAATCTTTCTTGAACTTTTTTTACTTAATCCTTCTTGAGCCTCCTGTGCCCAGTATCCCAAACAATATCTTCATAAAAAACTCTAGATCTCCCTGTTCCTATTGCCCAGAAATACTTTCCATATTGCTACACTCTTGTATTACATTTTGCTTTTTCTTGATCATTCACTGACAGCTCTTAGACCTGTGATCATCTGCTACATTTTTATGTTTTGTAATAGATTAAAAAATGTCTATTATCTCTAGAGTGATCTCTAACCTTGCCTTTCTAATTAGTCCATCATATCATCAAGTTCTTTGTGTACAATATATGAATTCTGTGCTGATCAATCTTCTCATCTTTGTTAATTTCTGGGTTTGCTATTTAACATCAGTAATGGGATTACATGCCTCAGTAGTACTAAAAAGACAAAAATGTTGTCAGAAAATGTATGCACAAATAACTTTGAGCTCTGTCTTGTCACTACTATATATAGAATTTTACTTCCTCATGAAGCAGTGTGAAAGATGTGGAATGGAGCACGTGCAATCAAATTATTCATTCAACACTTTTTGTGGAGAAAACCAGGTCTAAGTCTAGAGCAAGAGTTTTCATTACAGACACTTTTTTCAATGGATTGAAATTGATCTCTAAGCAGAACATTTAACCCAGATCACAGTAGACTTGATTTTCTTAACTACCTCTCATGAATGATAAGGAATGATTCGGGGATTCTACAGATTCACTAACTGTACATTGAAAATCACTCCTCTTGCAAATGTCTCCAAAAAGCATGATCAGCCCAACTGTCCCAGAAGGAATCAAGGCAGAAAAAAAAGAAGCTGCAGAACATGTAAACATGGTCAGAAAGAAGCATAACTGTCAGGCCATCAAAAATGCAAACATATAAAATGGAGCAAGTAGCAAAAACAAGATAGGAACACTCATGAGGAAATAATGTACAGCCCTTTCAAGAAGGAAAAGAATGCAGGCTACAGTGGAGCTAGAGGATGCCACAGGCATGCCCAGTGGATGTTTTTCGGAAGTAATTATGTTTTTCTGATATTCACCTATTGACACTTGCACTTACTCCTTGTTTTTGCATTACACCCTGGACTCTGCCCTGTTCTAGGGTTTTGCTGCTTTTGCTACATTATTCAGGCTGCCAATGAGAGAAGCTCTACCCTTAAATTAGCTTTAGATGTGTTTTGCTTTTGTGATCTGAAAATAAGAAACTCTTAAGACTGAAAAGTCAAACTGCTTCACTGAAAAAAACTGATACTCTGTCTCCTACTCTGTGTGGACACCAAACATTAGGGCTGCACACACATTTAGCATATCTCTGAGGAGTGAGCAACTCTGCCGTGGGGATGACTTGAAGTTTCTTTCTTCAGCCCTGAAACACTCTATGTTGGATGACCTGGATTTGTGGGTACCTCTTAGTTTGCTCAAACACCCACTTTCCATTTGACACTTAAAGAAAGTGAGTATACCCCTGAAGGGCAGAACCTCGGGCCAGGTTGTCTTCTTTGTCAGATCTTGTAGCCTCACTTGAGGATTTCCTTTGCTTCTGGCTCCTCGGGTGATGCTTGTCCTGCTGTTCCCTCACCAGTAGCTCTGGGGCTGCTGGCACTGAGTGGTCCCAGAGGCAGCAATACCTGCAGCAGCTTCAAGGAGAGCAGCAGCTGCATCAAAAACTTCACTGGGGTGACAGCAGCACAAACTGCTTCCAACTATGCTTCAGAGAACACTTTAGATCCTTTTCTGTAGCAATTTGTTATGGAAGTGAGACTTAAATTTATATCCAGCCCTTACTTATAATAGGAACAATAAAAGAAGCAGTATGTTTTTTCCATTTTTGTGGTGATTATGAGATGGCTGTGGTTATTTTAAAATTGGTTTGTTACTTCAATTAATATAAGTAAATGTGTTAAATTCAATGGTATCTGAGCAGTATGCAGCTAGGAAATGTGGCTTATGAAGAATGAGCTATTCACTGACCCTTATAAGATATATAATTGCTTTTATTCATTTCTTCACTGACCTTGGCTTTTATAATGAGAGAACAGAAGTGTGCAAGTCACTACTGGATTTACACATTAAGGAGATGTTAACAAAATGAAAACATTTTCAGACAGAGATTATTTTTTGTATGGACCACCTTGTCCTTGCTTGAGACATTTTTTCCTAAGGAGATTATTCTCTACATGCATGGAACTGAAGATTTAATTTTTTTTTGTAACATTAACATAGAAGACTAGTGTGTGCACATGTGCATATAATCCTAAATTGTGAAGTGTGCTGCTTCACAAAAGCCACAGTCATGCCTTGGAGCCCTGAGACTCAGCCCAGATGGATGCCCAAGATGTGTGAGCCACATTCATATTTAAGAAGGTCATTGTTAACACCTCCACCAACATGTTCAGGCCAAGACAGAAGTAAGGTCTTGCTCAGATTTGAGTAATATCTGATCTTTATTGCTAAAATAGATGTTTCAGCTCTTCTGACTACACATGACATAATACATATTTACCTCTCATGTCTATGTTCCCAGATACATATGTAGAATTAATATCTGACTAAAAATGCTGATACCCCAAAACTTTATGTTTCTTAAGAAAAGAAAAGATGGAGAGCCTTTCTACATTATACTACTTGGACCAAGAAAGAATTTTATCTTTTTTTCACTAACACTTTCAGTAAACTACAAAAAGAAAAGTTCACAGTAAAATCTATTTTTGCTGCTCCTCCCAGGAAAATGGCATGGCAACAGTAATAGCAGCAAATTTAACCAATTCAAGCCTATTCAGGAGAAACTTCTTTCTATCAGGTGCCAATTTCTCGGATTCTCACCTGCTTAGTTATATGGTCCTTTACAAAAAAATTATCTTCTGAAAATCCCTTCCAGTTATTTAACTCTTTCTCATTTGCACCATCTATGATTATCAGAATACATGTTTCTGAAAATTACTTTAACTGAATTTCTATCCCAGGAGGAAAGTCTGGAATGTACTCTCTGGAAGAATAATTGATTCCAGGAGAAAGAAAGGAATGATCTTCTTAAGAATTGCATTCACTGTAGGACAGCTGATGCAAAATACTTAAAACCAAGAGCAAAATGTGGTATGTCTAAAACCAGATATTGCAGTATCAGCAAAACTGCTAAGTTTTTGTAGTCATAACTTCTGTGACTGTATAATTACAAGCCATTTTGAACTGACTGGCATAAAAAGGGACTCTTTCAGGATAGGTGGGTAAATAAGCAAGAAGCAGTAGCAATATTCATGGCAAACCTCTCATTGGATGTGCTGACTCAGGTGAGGCTGCTAGCCTGCACAGGAGGTGATATCATCTATAGATAGGGATCATGAAAACCATTCCATGGTGCATCTTGTCCACACATGATCAGCAGCTGTCTGAACAAAGATGATCAACAGCTTGGGAAGTCATTGTTCTCACATGCTTCCCTTTGAAAATCCTAGATAAACCTTGATTTTTCAGACTGCAGCTTGAATTCACCCACTATTTCCTAAGGACTCTGATACACAAACACTCATGACAAAAAAACCCCATAGATAAAAGGTAAAATAAAAATGGTAAATTTAGATAAAACATAGATAAAAGATAAAATAAAAAAGGAAAAAATAAAAAAGTAAAGTATTTATGCCACCTATAATACTATATATGAACATATACTAGCATATATACTCATAATAATACTCAACTATTAAATGATCTGTTTAAAATGTTCCAAGTGTTCTTCCTCCAAATCTCAGTGCAGTCAAGAGAAAGTATGATTTTAATGAGTAGGGCTGCAAAATGTGAGTATGACAAGATCCTGAGCTTGCTTTGAAAAGAATCTGCTTAGGAATTCTTATCCAAAAGAAGACCAAAACTACCTTAAACACAGAAAAAGACAGGTTTTTAACAAAAGTAGGGGTTTTATTTTTTAAACAACTAGAAGAGAAATAAATTTTCAGGTGTTCTCATGAGCTCCTTGCAAGCATGTCCTTACTCCCAAGCTAGCCAACAACTTTCAGAGTCATTGGCTATGCCCTGGTTTATGCCCCCTGGTCCTAGGAGGCTCCTCAAACCCTCTCTGAGAAGTAACTCCAGCTGTCTGCTCCAAGTCTCTCAAACACTGACTGCTCCAGGCCCCTGCATTCACACAAAGGAGCAACCCTTGTGCTTCTGTGCCACACGGTTCACCTTCCTTGATATTTTTAAATAACACAAATTTATAAGAGTCAAATAAAATGAACACCATGACTCAAAAATAGAAATGGAATTAGGAATTACTCAAGCACCTTTGAATGTTTTGTTTTTTAATCTAAGATTTAAAACCCTTAGGCATTGAAGAGAAGGGGCAGGGAAAGTATGAAGAAGGAAGAAAAAAGAATGTTTGAAATGGGAAAATAATGAATGTGACCTTTTAATTCTGATACCTCTTAAAAAAGTCACAAATAAATATTAGAAGTATGTTGTTCATGTTGGTCTTACAAATGATACAGGGATTTTTTTTTTTTTTTTTTCATTTAAAGGCTAGTATTTTGTACTAAATTGCCTGTCAGCTGCCAGCTTCTTAACAGATACTTGTTAAAAAAGGACAAGGTCTCTTGTGGTCTGTTTCTCCACAGAATATGACTTCAACTTCGTAATTGCACTGGTTTTCAAATATTTTGGTGTTTTTTTATAAAACAACAAAAAAAGCAATTAAAAATCAAACAACAACCCTGTCTCTTTCCCACTTATTACTACCTAAGAGCTGTTTTGGCTGTTTTTCTGCTAGAAAAATGAGAGTGAGAATAGACTGAGAATTGGCAATGAAAACAAAACATAACAAAACAAAACAAAACAAAACAAAACAAAACAGAAAAATCAGCAAAAAACTCCACAAAAACTTGCTAATTTTCTAAAATTCTTCCACTTAACTTTCAAATGATAAGGATAAATAATAGAGCCTTAACTCATATTTTAAAGATATTGCCGCTTTCAGTCAGAACTGGATGGGAATAAATTATGCTTTCCCCAAGCTATGCAAAAAGAGAGAAAGGAACCAAACCAGCCAAATGTCCATTTTGTAGATGAGACGGGACAAACAGATGAGTGGAGGCCAGTGGACCATGTACAGCAAGGATCGTGCAGAGCAAAATTACTGTCTGTGTAACTGAAGAGAATTGTACATTACATTGATTTGCATGCAAAAGGTGCCCATATCGCTACAGGCTTTAGTAGTGGATTTTTTTTCTCCATTTGTTTCTTTAGCATGCTCTCTTTTCCTTATTCTTATCTAAGTCTTGCATCTGGAATGACTGTTTTTCTCTCATGGCAGATTATTATAAATTGAAGGGTCAACAGGAAAACAGTATGGCTGCAAACATGATATTTTGGTCATGATAACCTGAGTTACAAATCAAGACCTCGGATTTCACTGCCATTGTAAATTGGAGCTGGTCCCCCAGGACAAAGAACATTGTTTTGTTTTGTTCTCTTTTTAGTACTTATTTGTCTGCATTCCCGTTCACAGGACTGTCTTACTCTCTAAAATTACTTAATTCTATCCAGAGACTCTGCAACAAACAACAGAACATCAAAGGTGACTAAAGGAGGAAGATCAAACAGCAATTAGTTAATCTGGGGAGCAATTAGAGGACATTGAAAGTGCCCTTAGGGAGAGAACAGGATTGAGCTGGGCCACCCTAGTTGAACAGTCATATTGGCTTTGATCAGCCTGGAAAGTGTGGATGAATTAAGGGAGGTCTATTGATAGCCTCAACCTCAGACAACCTAGCTGAGCACACCTCTTACTTCTTGGTGTACCTTGGTATTTGACGCAGAAGTTTGAGAAACTACATCTTTCTGGTATATTATTTTTAAACACAAACCTCTATGTAGAAAGATATATGTTCTTCTGAGTGTCCTGTTAAGTGTTGTGTTGCATTACTTCTGATTTTCCAAAGACCTTTGTTACACTTTTACTCCAATCAAACTATGGTAAAACTTGCATTCCCCTGGAAGCTAAGGTCATGATGATTAGAGCAGACCATTCCTGTCCCAGATTGTGTCATATTGGTGAAGTTGCTTATGACTCACCCTTTAAGCTTGTGAGGCTCCTTGCTGGAGCTGATCACAAAGCTCAGCTACTGTTAACAATGAGGTGTCATTGCCAAAGGGCAAGTCAGGTGATGAAAAAAACAGATGATGCCTGGAGGGGATGTCTGAAGACCTCTTGGCCAGCCTCCTGCTGAGGCAAGGGCTATTGCCAGCAGTCTCTCATAGCAGTCATCCCTTTGTCTAATCAAATCTTGAGAAGCTCTTAGAAAAACTCTTAGAAATTCCCAGCATTTCCATGTAACCTGTGCCAATGCCACACTGCCATCCTGGTAAGAAATACATTTACACAATATCTAACCTAAATTTCTCAAACCACAATTTACAAACATTATACCTATATCACTGCTATTATACCATCTATCACTGTAGAAAAATGGCTTTGTTTTATCAATGCTTGTACTTTCTCTTCCAAGTGTCACAGGTTGCTGTTGGATCACAACCTTAACCAAACTTCACCAGATGAAATAAGCCCAGATCCCCCAGTATATGCTCACAAGTCATGTACTCAAGGCCATTGGGCATCTTGGTGTTCCTCCTTCTAGCTTTTTGTCATCCCCTTTGATCTGGTAAGGCAGGACAGGATGTGGACTTCCAGGCAGGATCTCACGTGCACCAGCTGTGGCGGAAATCGTCTTCCCTTGATCTGCTGCCTGTGTTTCTCTTGATGATCCTCATTCATTTAAAATTAAGAACAGAAAACATGTACACTGCTCTGGAGAGTTGAACAGCATTTGTTCACCACTGCCTCCAGGACCCTTCCTAGGATTTGATCCCTCCTGCCAGCCAGGAACACGGTGGCCAGCCCAGGGCATCAACACCTCCGAGGACTGGGATGAGCCAAGGCTGGGCCAGGATTTTGACCCGTGGGCTGGGGTTGGGTCAGGCCCATAGGGGGAAGCAGTGTCCGGCACAGCCCTGGGATGTGTGGGCAGGGCTGTGGGGATGGGCTGAAGCCAGGCTGGAAATGGCAGTTTGTTTAAAGGACGGTCTACTTGCCCTCACAGGGACTCTGGCCTCCCCCACAGCAGCTCGCTCTGCCCAGGGACCAGCTCTAAGCTCTACTCTTCCCAGATTGTTCCAGCACCCCCAGAGCCAGACCCCTGGACTCAAGGTGGCCAGGATCAACCCAGTGCCCAGCTGGGAAGTGGGCACAGTCCCAAAGCATTCATCTGTCTTCAGAGAGGGCATTTGGTTTTATTTATCATTGTAAAACATGTGGCTGGTGGCTCAGATTCTCTGAGGCCTCCAGGCACAGCTGCAGAGCAAATCATAGCTTGGAATCTCTTCTGGGTGAGGTATTTCCTCAGTGTAGTCAAGGGATTAAACTAATAACACCAAATTTCCCGCTCTGCTTATATTAAGGAAAATTACTCTGTGGGAAACTAGAAGCTTATTGGTTCAAGTACATGTTCCTTTGGGAAACTCTTTCAGGGGAGTTTTCTTATTTTCCTTTATCATCACAGGCAAATTCTTCCATTGTATGTTGACTGGCCATGTTTCTCTGCATTTTAAGTGGTTTGCCAAAGCAGGGCTTAATATTATTTATTTTTCTTTTTCAGTGTTTTTCTTAGCATATTTAAAAAAAAAAAAAAAAAAAGCAAGCCAGAAGGATAAAAACAGGTTATCCTCCTGTGCTATCTACTTTTCAAGCCTGGCTTCCCTAGCTAGTGCAGGTTGATAGGAGTTTTACCGCTGCTGTGTTACCTGTGAGAGTTCTGTGGAATCACACCAAAGGAATTGGCTTTAATAGATCCTTATTGCACAGTTGGTAGAAAACCAAGCTTGTGGTTTATTTTCCTAAATATCAGATAAGGGGTAGGCAAGGCTCATTTCCTGCCTGTAACAAACTGTCCTTTGAAAGGGAGGACACATTAAAATACCTTGACTGAAAGAACAGCAATATATGGCAAATGTAAGTTATACTGGCTTATTTAAGATGCAATAAGCATCCTTCCTTGAACAGATTCATTAGCACCAGGTAGTCTGAAGCCCAGATTGAAAGATAACTTGGAAGACAAGCTTTTCCTTTTCTTCATCAGTCACAGGAATTTATTATTATAAAGAAACTAACAACATTTTTTCAGGTGTCTGTGAGTCACCTCAAATAAGGTTACCCAACATATTCCACAGCTAGGCACACTCTTGTTCAAACTTGGAGGGAGCATCTTTTATAATGGGACCACTGGAGGAATTATTTCCTCCAGAAATTCATATTATATTCAGGAAAGGAGAATGGCAGCTTTTAAAGATATCAACATTACTATCCTAACTGAAAGGAAGAGGGATTTGTGAGTATGTGGAGACAATGTCCTCAATCTTCTTTGCCATGCAGACAGATATCATAAACCCTCAAATGCCCATGGTCAGAGAAGTTACATTGCCTCTGACAGATCTGGCTGTGAAGATGCATGAGGTGTTTCAGTGACAATGTATGTGAGTATAGCCTAAGCTGCCCTAGATTGTTGAGAAATGCTGATGAAAAAGCATTTATGAATTTTAATAATTTCACACAGTTGCTGACATGCCATCCAGCTACTCCGTGATACTTTTTTGCATATATAATAGAAATAAAAGGTAAGATTATATGCTTTCAAAACCAGTTTGAGTTTGGTTTCTGCCTTTAAAAAATGAATGATCACATTTAATCTTTAGATCCCTGTGCTAGTATATTATCATGAGAAAACTTTAAATATAAGTTTCTATGGTGCTTCATTAGAGATTTTATCAATCTGGTCCTCTTAACTGTTACTGTTATTATGGACCAAAAGGTTCTAATTTATAAACTAGGTCATGATTCAGTGTCTGCTAAAGACACTGCAAATCATTTTCACTGTCAGGTATCTGAAGATATGAAATGTCTAGAATGTTAAAATGTCTAGAATGCCTGATTTTATATCCAAAGATAGAAGGTTAATATGGAGATATAAACTAAACTGAAGGTGATTTGAGTATATATTTCTTATACCTGAATTTTTAGAAAAACAAAAGATAAAAGTATTAACTATTTGATTTTTTAGAAAGTTTTGTTTAGTACCTCAGCAAAGCAAAATCTATGAAACCAAATTACTGGTATGGAATAAAACCAGCAAGTGGCAGTATTTGACAAAAATTTGTGAGATGGATAGGAAATATTTAAAAGCAAATGGAGATTTACACTATATCTAACTACAAGGTAATCACTCCTGCTAGCATTCAGAAAGAAACATATCTGGTTTCCAGCATTTTTCTTTTTTTTTTTTTTTTTTTACATTTTGTTAGGTCAACTCTTCAACTAGAGAAATTGGAAACAGAAGAAAAATTTCCCATGGATATTTATATGCAGGGTCAACAAAAATGACCTTGCACATTTTATAAAAATTCTTCTATAAAAACTGGCTAAGAATAGAAACATATATCAAAACCATTTGGAAGTTTTATTTATCAGAAACCTTCCCTGCCACCAATTTAGAACAGCTTGCAATGAATATTAAAATCATACAATAAGATAACTGTTTAGTTAAAGACCTTTAAGATCACTGAGTCCAACCATAAATGTAACACCTCATTCTTCTGGATTCCACAGGGTATGAAAATAAGTCTGACTTAAAGGACTTATGAGGCATCAATAACATATGAACCAAGAGCCTGGAAGTTGCATGTAACAAAGCAAAGGACAGGAATGCTATAGCACGTTACATCTAAATTGCCTAAGGACAGTGAGAGTATCTATGCACTTTAATTCTCACTATCAGAGTTACATGTGTAATATGTAATATTACAGATACTTCTGAGGCACAGGACAATAGTCTGTCAAGATCTCAAATGCTAATAACTTTACAGAAGAATTTCAATTTCCTACAGAAAACATAATTTTAAGTATGTACTTTTTTCTGAAATATAAATCATCGTAAAGCACCAAAATTATACAAAGTAAACTGTCATATTTTCCTAAATGCTACAAATATCCCAATTTGCTGCTATCTCTGTATTACTGTATTTAATTATCTAACTTCAGATGTTCCGCTGCTTTCAGTACAGGCGCTGCAGGATGACAGATTTACGGCTGCCAAGATGCTCTTATGTGAGTGGCATTTCTGCAATAAAAACTTACTTGTGCCAACATTTGCACTTTGTAGGTCAAAAGTGCCTGAAGTTTTCCTGGACCTGGAAACAAATTTAATTTTCAGATTATGACATGCTTATATCCCAACACTGATTACAAATGCAGAGGAGGTGATACATATAGCAGCTGCTTGCTGAGTTGACAGTGAGGTGATGAACTTTTTAACCTGCTTATTCTGTAAATTCTCTTCTACTTCAAACTTGTATCCTCTGCTGTAAAACAGCTGATGTGGATGTATATGAGTTTCTGAGCAACTTAGTGAGTTGAAGTAGATGACTAAGCCAAGCCCTGCAACAGTATTTAGAAATGCACCCAATTTAGAAGTGTACCTAACTGGTAAAGAGTCTTCTAGGAGTCTCTGACCACCCTAGAAACTGAGTAATCATACTGATGGCATGTCAATAAGCCTCCCTTATCTCCAGACACAGATTGAGCCCACAGGCTCACAGTTAATCACTGGGGTGGCGAAGGATCTTTTAAAGGATTCAGGACACAACCCCTGAACAGAAACCAAATTTCCATACTTCCATTAGCTAACTACTTTTTAAAGATATAAGCAGTTGTGTCGCTTTAGAGAAGGAGACATAGTCACTCATGAAAAACATAGTCAAAGATAATGAATAATCTCAGTGTATTTTAATTCTGGGCCCATTAGTGATTTCCAGAATCACAGCAGATTTCCAGGCTCTGATTTTCTTGATGAGGTATTTGACTCGATGTTAAAAAAAAAAAAAAAAAAAAAAAAAAAAAAAAAAAAAAAAAAAAAAAAAAAAAAAAGTAATTCCCATACTCATGGGCTGAAGTGAGGCTTTCACAGTGAGATTCAGAATCAGGATGGATGAGGCTGGAAGGCACCAAGATGAGTCCAACCTCCCAGCTCAGGCAGGGTCATTCTAGAGCACAGGGAACAGGATTGCATCCAGATAGTTACCTCCAGTGAGGAAGATTCTACATCCCCTCCGAGCAATCTGTTCCATGAATTACTATAGTGAAGAATGGCAGCTATATTGTTTCTTGAAGAAAAATAGATTCAGGCAATGCTGCAGAAGTGCCACGGCTTATTTCTGGGGTGGACCTGGGGATGCTGACATCCATCATTTATAAGAGAATGTATTATTGTTAGACACAATAGGTTAGTTGTGATCACTGTAATTGTCATAGAAATGATGTGGCAGTGCCTACCTGGGATAGGCAAAGGGTTGGAGATAAGGTATTGATCTGCTTAGGACTGACTGACATCATGGATGAATGACAAAGTATTTAGGGCAATGTTAGAAATCTCAAAGGCAATCTAGTTTTTTGTTTTCACGGCAAGATTTGATTTGAGAAAGTGTTAAGACCATGTAAACTGTGGCTGCAACCATTATTCTTCTACATGACATTCTAGTGGGTCCTCTTATACTTCCTTGTCTGTGCACGCACCTACCTAAAACCACCACCAGAAAGTAATTCAGGGCAAATCCAACAGATTGTCCTGTTTCAGCAGTTGAAGTTGCAGCACCCACAGGGGACAGTCCAAGGGTTTTCAAAGCAAGACAGAAATGGAAATCAGCTTGTTGGACTTGCTTCTTCCCATACGGGTTTCTCTTTCCCTGATCTGTTCGTCCTCATCTTTTCTCTTTGCTTTCTGTTCTCTTTTCCTCTTCGTACCCTTTTTCTTTCCCCTTCTCCACTCCCCTCATTTTGCCTTCCTTCTCTCCTCTCCCGAGGTGCAAGCTGCTGTCCCGCTCAGGGGGTGCCTTCACGCTCTCCCTTCCGAGCACGGAGGAGCAGCAGCCGGGACGGCGGGCGGACCCCCGGCTGCAGCCCGGGCCGGGCGCGGCTCTGCCCCGCGG
>WEIU01004962.1:39156-71162 GCA_013389925.1 Aegithalos caudatus | reverse complement strand
CCCGGCTCTGGCGGCGCGGGCTCGGCGCGGTCGGAGCGGTGCCCCCGTTCTGCGGGGCTCTTAGGGCTGGATGTTCTGAGTAGTTTGCGGGCGTTGTGTCCCAGCTTAGTCGTCCCTCGAAGGATTTCAGTACTTCCTTAGTACCCTTAGTAAAAGTACATTCAGGCGGTAGGGGGATCGACAGGGACATAGGTGGCACTTTCTGCTCAATTTTTAGACATTTGGGTATGTACGAGCAAACCGGGACCCAAACCCTGTGCTTGCTGAAAACTAACCCGGCTCAGATTCCTGCAGAGATTTGCGAACATTGGTTAATAACCGGTTGTGGGTTTTTTTTTTTTTTTTTTTTTTTTTTTTTTTTTTGTTTTTGTTTTTTTTTTGTTTAGGCACAAAAGTATCGGTTGAAGTGCCCAGCCTTTGTTCTGGTCACTGTTTTGGGTCGGATTGCATTGGTATAAGTTTCAGTATTGACAATGATTGACATTTAGTTCACATTGATTTGACTGAAACAGTTACCTTTCCAGGCATATTTCCCTGCAATAAAGGCAAAGTTCCAAATGAACATCACACGCTATTTTATTTCGTGGCTTACTAAGAGGAACGGATTTGTTCCACTGACCTGCTTATATGTTACTTGGGCTCAGAAAGCTCTTGGCACCAGCCCTGCCCTTTCCTTACACACACGCAGCCGTGGAAGCTGAGCAGAGCTTGGCCCTGGGAATTTTCTGCGGGGCCTCCTGTCATAAATTAACTTGTGACTTTGTCAGATATTTTCGAAAGGGGTCTATAAAGCCTTGCTGTGTTTCAGCTTCCAAGTATTATTTAATGTGAAGAGTATAGTCATTTAGTATTAACTGCGTCCCTCTTTGGCAAAGAAGTGCAGGCTTTTGGCAGAATGGGATTAGTCCTGCAGTACTTGTAAACCTTTTAGGGAACAGTACAGGAAGTGGGTGGTTAATGTTTCTTACATTTGAAACAAAGTACATTTACAGAACACCTTTTTGCCTTGAGATTACAGGAAACCGTGTAAAGCTAGCTTTGTGAATCATCTTAAATGTTAAAAAAAAAAAAAAAAAAAGTCTTAGAGTGTGGAGTCAAGTCTTAATGGCTTGGTTTCATCTTAAAGGTAGAAGGGTCTGCAATAGCAGAAAGTAGTAGATTAAACCTCGCAGGGCTGGAGCTCCTCTTACGGTGGGTATTTATAATCTTGCAGTGAGTCAGAGGAGAATGTGTGAACAATGCAAGCATTATACTCGTCTAACCCAACTAATATATCAAGTTGTCTAGTATTCCAAATATGAATTATCATTCTGGTATAATGCAAACTACCATGCTACAGAAGTAATGCAAAATAAGTAAAAAATATGTGTTTCAGCTTGATAAAGAATGGTAGTTTTCAAAATGCTGCAGATGATCAGCATTCTTCAAAACCTAGTGCTGACCTTACTTGTCATCTAGTAATGGGTATTATCCTTTCTGGACAACTGACTGGGGATCTATTATAAATAAAATAGGCAGCATTACACATGTAAATACTGAGTTACTCCTTCTGCTACAGTTCTGCTGAACGGTTGTGAATGGAAAGGAGCTGGGTAGTCGGGCAATATGAGTCGGGCAAAGTGAGGGACAAAGAACTATTTAGTAACCAGCAGTTTGAAGGTATCAATCATACATAAATAGTTTATCTGTTTTATATGAATTCCCTACTTATAGCTGTAGGATGTACTTTCAGAATAACTATTACATGTCTGAGTTACTCACTGAATTACCACTCATTTTTTTTTGCTTACCTGCGATGTTGAGCTGTAATTCTACACTGCAGTGTTACACTTCACAGAGGTAGCCCATCACCCACAGAAGGCTTTCTACACTCAAGAACAGTTTCTTTTTTAAGCATGAAAGCAAGCAGTTAGTTAATCTCCAGTTTGATTCTCAATGTTTGTCTTTCAAGTGATGCCTGTAAATTAAATGTATTTTTTTTAGTAGTGGTGTTGATAGTTAGATAATTAAAAATAATGAATTAATTTAGATCGATCACTTTCCCCTTTAAAACAAATGTTTAGGAAATCCTGCAAAGTGTATTGCTGATGGGTTAAGTCCATTTTTACTGGCATTGATAAATTTCACATTCTCATCTGTTTTATTTCTTGCTTAAAACAGATTGACTGTGCAAAGTAATTTTGTAAAAAAATATCACCCCAAGTTTTTCCTTGTTTATAAGTATTTTGCTGTGTACTGATTCTGAAAAATGCCCCATTTTAGAAGCTGGGTTGACTTTCCTCTACTTCACATATAATTTGTTACATGGATTAAAACAGCATGGGGCCCAGGCCAGTGGTTCAGCCAAGTGTTTTCCCCCACATATCCAAAATGTCTACTCCTAATCTCAGGCTCTCTTTTGAAAACTGTTCATAACATTACTAGTTGCTGACCTTGCCGGTGCTGCTTCTGGCTGTACATTTTCTAACTCTCCCTTGCTTCTCCCACTTTCCGGCACTTACTCTTCCCTGCTGCAAGCTGGGATCCATGGATTCCTTCTGCAGGGTGAATTCTGCCATCCTTGAAAGAGCTCATGGAGCCTTGCATAAGCACGTGGTTTCACCCAAGGTGAGATTGTTACCTGGGCTCTTTTTTGGACTAGGGCCAACATCCCAGTCCTGTGCTGACTTCCCTTAAAAATGGAGACCCATGACAAAATGGTTTGAAAAATTACTTAGTGCCATAAATACGATTATGGAAATTTTGTTTCATCTCTGACTAATATAGAGTGCTTATATTCACAGAAATTGCTGAAACATATTTATATTAAACCATTTAAACACTTAAGGAATGCAAAATTCTGGGCATCTCCTCTTGCTGTCCTCTCCTCCCATAATTGTATCCTGTCTTACACTTTTTAGGGGATTTCTGTGTTCTAGAGAAATTTCTTGTATGTGGTGTTGATAATTCTGGCAGGAGACCTTTGACTATTGATGCAATATGTTACTATTTGTATCTAAACACAATCCAAATCTAAACTTGTCTACAGGACTAGCTACACATACTCAGACCAATACTGAAATTAGTTCACAGTTTTTCTTGGCAGCACCTCCTTGCTCTCTTATTTCTTGCTAGCTGTACAAATAAAATTGTATTCACTGCACTTGAGTCTAACAGACTGAAGAAAAGAAACTAATGTTCTGTTAATAGCAGAAAAGGTAAAATTTGACAAAAATAGTTGTCATGAAAGAAAGTGGACTTGATTAGCACTGAGAATGACATGCCAATTATTGAGAAGATTTAATTTTGAAATAAGTCATTCTGTATTTGCTGTGTGATTATTACTTTGAGTTGCCTGCATGTCTGCTATGAATAAAACACATCTTCAACATGCAAGTATAATTTTAAGTGATCAAATCTTAACTGGACTTCTTAACTTGCAGCCATTCCAGCTCAATAGCTTTTGAAGGTAGGCTCTGAAATGAAATTGAAGACAACAGTCAATCTGTGTTGCTTGTTATGCTTTTGCTACATGCTTCTAACATGTTCTCAACGTTGGATAGTTTAGGGTGCATACTTTTTTATTTACTTATTTATCAATGTATTTTAATTTCTGGTTTGTACTGTAGATGTCAAAGGGAAAGGGGGAAGTGTTAGTTGTTTAATTCTATGGTGACTTTCTAGACAGCTGAATAAGTACTTACATTTTTTTCATCTCTCCATAAGAACTTTTTGTGGAATCTAATGTACATTCATAATACCAGTGAAAACCATCGAGGCTTCCCAAGAGTATCTGTCAATAAAATTAAAAACCACGCAACATTAAATTATACAAATCACACATCTCTTTGGAGAACATATGAATCACTAAAGAGGTAGGGGTAATGGATATGTAATGACATTTCACATTTCACTGTTGATTTGTGCTAACATTGTACCTCTTAGCAGAGGCCTTTAGGAAAATGAAATGGGTGATATGTATGGAGACTGACACTGCAAGAGTCTTTGGACTGTTGTAGCAGAAATCTTACTGTATGCTGTTTGCAGATCTGCTATTTGAAATGATGGATTTTCTGCCAGCAAACAACCATCCCATTTTCATCTGAAAAATACAAGGTCCTTGTGTTCAATTAGATCTTTGAAACCCTTTTAGAAAAATTCCAGTAGATTAAAATTAAGACAAAATAAAATAAACACACCTCATCACTGTGAGGGGTGAAGGATTGCAGTCTCAAATGTGGACTGTGAGTAAACTTGATCACTTCATGGGTGAGCATCAATTTGCATGTAGGAGTTAGTCAAGAGATAACACACCAGAAGATTTGATTCAATTTGCAGGGATTTGTATGTGCTTAATGTTAAGAAAGGAAATAGAGATGCTGAAGATTTATTTGAAGGGTTTGAAAATAATACTGACACAGCTATTGCCACTCCTGGCTGGGCAGCAAACTGCAGTAGCTGCCAGTGATGATTTGATTAAATGATACAGAACTGGAGGTAAAGCACAAGATTATTTCAATATAAATTATCTTATGTCTGCCTTCATAGAAATTTTATGAACAAGTAAAGAATTCAATTTGAGATTAAAATACCTACATTTAGGTCTCTATACACAGGAGTTTACATGTGTATTTGGTTTGTGAATTTCCCTTCTAATAAGTAGCAACTCAGCCAGTACAGTTCATAGTGCCTGGAGCAGAACTCAGCTCACTCAAAAGGCGACACCTTTATTTGAATTAATTTCTAACCTCAGACTACGTCCCTATTGGATCTGTGGCATAGCTGCGTGCTCTCAGCTTAGGACATCTAAATCAACAGCAGGCATCACTGGTTAGACAACTGAATTAATTAGCTACTGTTTGGGCAGTTTATTAGTTTATTTGTGACTTCTCCAGCATAAGTGTGTTAACCCTTCTGTTGACAATAAAAGGAGATTAAATGTCTGTATGTACATGTTGACGTCTATTTGTCTAAACCAAAGTTTAAAATATTCTTCAGATGAGAATGTTTTCATAGAATTTTCAACAGAAAGAAACTACTTGCAAAGAGTAGTTTGGAGTAGTAGGCAAAGGAGTCATAAGTGATTTAAAAAAAAATACCTTTCAAAGTAAGTAAATTGCTGCTAAAAGGAGAGTATTTTCTCTCCATTAAGCCCCATCCCGAGTCCCAACAAGTGGATGTTGCAAAAGATACCAATCCTCCCCAGCAAAGCAGCTGTGGAGGGTGTGTAGGATGTAAAGCCTGCTAAAGCTGTTCCCAGGCAGTCTGATTGTAGTGCTGATGGAATGAGCCAGGACCAAGGCATGAGTGTGTTAAGGAGACATTTGCAGAGCTTGCAGAATGTGTTTGGTCGTTAGTAGGGGACAGAAGGGCACAGCACTGATAATGTTTGACATTTACTGGGAGACGAGAGGCAAAGCTTCTGAGGGCTGCAACAGGAGGCCCAAATGAGTCTTCACTTCAAGTCCCTGGATTCACTGGTGGGAAGATATTTTTGTCATCTCAGCAGTATGTTAGACCTCATCAAATTCTTTGCTGAAGAATGGCAAAACATGTGGAACAAAATCATATCCATCATTTACTGCGAGTAACTTTGTACACTTAACACACTCATCAGAAGAATACATTGTCATACATTACAGTGAATAAATACAATTTCTGGTTTCCATCTTGTTTTACTAAGATGTATCTTTGAGCAGTAAATACTTAACATTTGAACGTTAAAATGATAAATGTATGTTTAGAAAGACACCTTTAATAAGTAAACCCAAAGACCCATTTGACCTGATACCTGTTTTTTGGGGATGATGGAAAGCACAGCTTATGAACAAGTAGACAGTGTAGAACAGCATATAGTTGCTTATACCTATAATAATTTGTAGATATGGATTTTTGGGCCAAAGATTTTATGTAGATCTTGATGGATCTCTCCTCCACGAATTATTTAGTCTCTTTTTTTCAAGTAATTTAGCCCCTAAGTTACATTATAATTTTCAGTGACAAGGAGTACTGCACAAACTACGTGGTGGAAATTGCTCTCTTCTGTTTGAAGCCTGAAAGTTGTTAGCTTTACTTAGTGTTCCCCATTTCTTCCATTGGAACAGACAGTGAGTACTTGATCCCTCTCTATTGTTCCAATGCCAGCCATGATTTAGTGATCTTTGATCCTAAGCTTCTATAATTCTTTCTTTTTAAACTTAGAATCTTCTCAGTGAAAGGTTAGTATTACTCTTTCATCATCTGGACTGTTGCTTCCCCACTCTGCTGTGTTTGTAGGTGAGAGAATTGTAACTTTGCCCAATATTTGTCTCTTATGGACAAATCTGGTATGAAGTTTCATGGACTTATCAAGTGTAGCTGAATATCTTGTCTGTAAGTAGTAATGATCACTTCTAGGCCTGCCATTTTATTTGTAAAGTTTGATTTTCTCCATATACATTATTTTGTATTAATACACGCATTAGGTCTGCGTTTTAATAGCCATTCATGGATGTTGACAGGTCTTTTTGCTGTTCTACCTAGGAAGACTTTGTTAAAATAGATGAGTATTATAGGCAAAACTTTGTTCTTTCTGTGGTTCATCACTCTTCCATTGAGGAATAAACTGAACAATGCAGAACTCAGCACAGGTCTCTGTGAAACTGTAGTGGTGACCTTTCCCAACTACAAAAATTTTGCATTTTCACTGCAAACATCTCTTCATATGCTCATCCGGACTGTGTGGAATATTCGCTTTATAACTGTTTCCAAAGATTGTCTTCTAATTCCCAAAGCTCTGGGAGTTTGGACTATTGTCAGCACAAGACTTTTTGTTTGTTCTATTGAAATGTTTTAGAAAGCTATAAGGATTATACAGATCAGTGGATTGCTTGGTGTTGTTGTCTACATCTCCAGTTCAAAATCTCAGTTTTAAACATTTTTCTGTCTTTCTGATTTTGTTTACAGAGAGCTTCAGTGTCTCTGCTGTTACTCAGTTTTCCCAAAAACATAATTAAAAAATGATGAGTTACACAAAATTTCAGCATTACTTTGGGGAATTTAGGGGCATGAGGGACAGTGAATAAGAAATTTTTGTGTAGCAGACAAACATGGGATTACTTATTGGAAAAAGCAGGAAATGGATGCTTGGACGTGAGTAAATATATTCTTTCTCTCCTAATTCCCAAAGGCAGCTGGTGGAAAAATAACAGAGAGATGCTTATACTTACATCATCAGAGGGGTCTGAATCTGAAACACAGGGAGAGGAGTCAGTCTCTCATCTAAAACTGTGGTAAACACATGCCTAAGAGAAAAATGTGATTAATGAATATTCTAACCTCCTCTGTTTTCTGAGTATCCCCTACTGATTTCCTTCCCAGGTGAGGTCAGTGCTTATTAAGAGATGACATGGGCATGTCATTAGCTTGCAGAAAACTTTGTCATTTAGGTCTTAAATAAATGTTAGGCTTGTTGCATGTACTTATGGATTGCCTTATAAGTAAGCTAAGTTTAAATTGAAAGGTTGAAAGTCTAGCAGAAAACTAGGAAATGCAGCCAGTAAAGAATAGAGCTTGGCATAAAGACAGAAGGAAACTGCGGAGAGAAACCAACATAATATAATTGAAGAAATCAATATTGCTATTATGACATGATAAAATAGCAGACAGCTATTCAGGAAATAACAGAAGAAGAAGAAAAGTAGTTTAATGTTTAAAAGTAGTTTTATGTTTAAAATTGCATATTATTTTATTTCTTTAAAATTAAAAAACGGCCTTTACAGGAATATTTTACTGTGTGTAATGGGTAAAATGAAAATACTAGATTAGTGTTTTGAGACTCCAATTCTACTTTGAACAACTGAAAAACCAACTAAATTGTAATCCATCTTGATTCCTGTTTTAATATGCTATTTTTGCAATATTTCTATTTGGGTTCAAATTTCTGAGACTTTCAAAGCTTATTGTAGTTTGTTTACAGTATTTTGTGATCAAATATTTTGTACACTTCAGATCTCATCTTGCACAACTTACACAGAGCTTTGTATACATGACTAATCCCCAGGCTTCTGATTTTTCCTGGGCATGGACGTTTGCTGAGTCTCTTTCCAGCAAGCCAAAGTGTTTACATCCTTATAGGATAAGACTTCACTCACAGAAAAGATCCATTTATAAAGGTGACATATAAAATCTGTATTGCACAATCTAAACATTTATAGTTGCTTGTCTTTCTGGTGAAATTTATGTATAAAAAGAAGTTAGTATTTTAAATACTTATGTGTGTATTTATATATATGCACATGCTGTACATAATGTGTGTATATAGATAGATATAGGGAAACAACTGAGCGACATTGTCTTTATATTTTTTTCCATTTGGAATAAATTAAAAAACAAAACAAAACAAACTTTAAAGGCTTTCTTATTGCAAATGTGGGCAGGGTTTCAAGACAATCCATAGAAATGGTGCAATGAGAGCTGACTGAGCTGGAACGGAATGACTCAAATATTTCCTTTTCCTTCCTTTGCTTATCAGGCTGCCAAATTTGATTTCTTTTTGGTATGGCATTATTACTGCTGGTAATGAGAGTCAATTTCTACTCTTTTAAACAGAAAATTGAATGTTTATTACAAGTAATAAGGAATCTCAAAATCTTGAGAAAGGCAAAGGAGAGATTAATGTGATCTCTCATCTTCAAGTCTTTTTGTTTAATAAAGATAAGCAAAGATTAGGACGTTGAAGAGTTTGTACAGTGGTTGGCAGGATGAAACCATGTGGAAATTTTTAGAATAAAAAGTGTGAAGTTTTGTGCAATGTAGTGTTCTTAGTTTTTTAATTTTTTTTCCGAGTTGTTTTTTAAGTTTTATTAAGAAAAACAATGAGCAAATGTTTTTAACTCCAAATTAGTTTTACTGCCTGTGACTCCCTTTCTTTTTTTGTTCTGATCTGCTGTTCTAACTTTCAGATTTTTTATTCTCTTTCCAATTGCCACTCCCTGTATCTTTCGGAAACATTTTCTTACAGCATTCTTTCCCCTTAAATCACTTATTACAACAGACTGCTCATTGCCTGGCTGGTCTGAAAAAGGAAAAATATTACTTGGTACACAGCATTACCTTAACTAATGACTGTTTTTGGTAAGCAGGGTGATGACTGCTAAATGTCAAGTTCTTTGCCCTGTGTTAGCCAGTCTGGATTTAATAGCATTTTATTAGCCATTTTACTGCTGGTTTCTTTTGTTGCAGAAAAAAAATAAAGAATAAATGAGTCCTTGTGTACTTGACTTATCTCTAGGCAGTGTGAGCATTGTGACTGGGGCAGCATGAAATTCAGTGCAGTCTTCTCAAAACAGTTAAATTCAGAGGCTTGTAGCCTCTGTCCAAGGTCCATCGTGCTCTACAGAAGCAAACATTTCACTTTTTCAAGATTGTGTATGTTCATTTTAATATAAAATTTCACTATTTGGTGTCTTGTGGTGGCTTCTATTTAATGATAGATTATCATGATAATCAGATTAAATCAGTCACCAATATTCAAATCTTTAAATTAATGTCTTGTCATGTGTTAATGATGAAAAGAGAACATTTTTTCCCCAATTTTTCCAAAATACTTTGAAAAATATGAGGGGCAATGTGTCTTCTAGCACACAGATAACTCTAGTGGGCCATTCAAAACTCATATACAAATAAATGCCACATTACATTGTCTGCTAAGATAAAGTAAAAAGCTAGAACAGCAGTATGGTGGTGTGACATGTATATTAAAAAGTACATGGCCTATCAAAGCAGGATACCTTTTAAGGGATATTTTGTTGCTCTTTGGGATAATAGCTAATTTGGGTTCAAGAAAGAAGTTTTGGGTTAATGGCATTTTGATAAACTCTCTAAGAAATTTGAGAGGTGGTAGTTTTTATTTATTACAGATATAAACTGAATGAAAAAAATTCAGGTCTTTGCCCTTGATAAGGTTAATAAAAAAAACCTAGCTAATTGAATTAAAGTGCCAGTAAAAGGAGAGATTTATATCAGGTAAAGAGAACTACAGAGCTGTAAGAGCAGTGAGAGCAATTTGATTTTGTGAGTTAGTGGCTTGCTCTGGCCAGATTCAGGGCATTAACTTCCTGATTTAATTTTATTGCCCTGAGGAAAGCTTAAGTAATGCAATAGCCCCTATGTAGGGGGTAAACCAATTAAAATGTTTCCTAGTTAGACTTTTATATATAGCTAAAGTATGTTAATCTGTAGATTGGAAACTTAGTTGTCAGGTTTGTAAGTAATGGCTACCAGTAAATACCTTTCTTAGTATGGTAACATAATTTATTTAAACCAATTTTTAAAACTCAGGATATTATTTTTTTCTGAGTTCTCTATCAATAATCTAAATCACTTGAAATTTGTAAAATATTGATACATGTTGAAACATTTTTCTTGATTCATTAAACAACAGTTTTTAAAACTTAGCCAGAAGATTCTCTTATCCTCCACTGTGATATGAGTATTTTCTTGGATGTTTATAGTATGTTAACTTTGTGTACTTTCTGGAGTAGACATTTTCTTTTTGATATCCTCTATTTTACTTAAACAATTTGGATACATCTTGCATGGGAGTAATTGAATATAAGATTTGGAAAGAGAAAAAATATGTAAAAAGAGTCTGGGATTCATTAGAGATTTCCAACTGAACAGTAATTAATTGGTTGAAAGCAAGATTTATTTAAAAAAACCCAACATAACTAGCCTTCAGTTTCAAACTTTATACTGGTCATATCTGTATAAGATACATAACCACTGATAGGTGTAAGATAGGCTTGTCTTTTGAAGAAATTTGTGGGATTGCCAAATACTTCAGATAGTACAGGGGACATTTTCTGGTTTTGATGAAGTTACAATATGAACAACACTTAAAAGAGATATGACAGGTAGGCAAGTGACTTGTGTACAGCCTCCACACTCAGGTATGTTATGTAGGCCAGTTTTATAACTCCATGACACGTGTTTATAATCCTTTATTGATGAGAGAAAGAAATAAGAACTAGCTGTAGTTTTGCACTCACGATTTAACAATATCAAGTTGAATTCAAACCAGTTTTGTCTTTCTAATATTGGTAAAATTTTGAATTCCCACTGTACATAGAACACAGTGGTATCTGTGCAAACCAGATTCCTTAGATTGGAGTTTTTCATTATCTTTCTTTTACTTTTTTCCCCTCTGAACATCCACAAGGAATTGTTTTGTAATAGTGTTAGAGTAGAGCAAGTACCTGTCTTGCATGTCAGACATTGTCTGTGACAGAATTTGTATCCTGTTTGCTTGGTTGGTTCATTAAATAACTTTTATTCACTTACTGGCAGGCTGACTTCACTTTAAAAATATTTCTGTGAAAGAATATTTCATTTTTTCAGGAATCCATCTTCTGGACGGTGTAAACAAAAAATGGCTTTTAAAAGAAGGTTATGATTTGAGCGGAATTAATTAATTTTATTTTTTAAACTTTGAAATTGAGACATAGTTCAACACGATGGTAGACCCATAAAATAAATTGGTTTTAACATCTGGACACACATGTAAGAAATTTCTTACAGCGTCAGCATTTGTAAATCTTATTGAATACCTTTGGGGATTTAAAATTTGGGGTTTGTTTTGTTTTGTTTTTCTTGATTGGTGTCTTTCATTATGTAAATCTGTTGGTTTTAACTGCACAGTGCTGAAGCTTTGGTGGGCAGGAAACAAAATGTCCATTCAGTTCAGGGTTATCTTTAGCTGTATGGTTTGGACATGGAAGGACTTGTCCCTCCAGAGACCAGAGCTACGAGTACAATCTCTCAGGAGAAATTTCAGCCACAGGACTACTGCAAGTAGCACAACATCTGACATCTGAGGAAACTTTAGCAGTAGAAAGTTTTTCCTTTAAGTGCTGGGCTTGTGGCTTGCAGTCTTCAGCCTCTTCAGTTCTTGAAGTGTCTTAAGTGTTTGTGGAAGTCCCAGCCATAAATTCATGTTTGTATGCCTTTGGATCAGAGTGTATATTTGTACTTCTGACCACTCTTAGACCAAGGATCCTTTAACTGTTGGTCCAGAGGATTCTTTTGCAGCTGAACTTAAAATTTGGTGATTAATATTTCTGAGAAAGATTTTTTTCACAGGCTTTTAAGCCAAATATAGGACAGAGTAGTATTAGTCAAGTGAAATACTACTAATTTATACATTTTCAAGTCCTGGAGATATGTTTTTCAGTAGTAGAAAGATTGGAAGAATCTTTTATTCAAAGCTGGAAATTAATTGGTAAATATATCTGCTTATTGAAACTAAGATTTAAAAAAATATTTGGCTGCAGATAGTAGTCTTTTTTAACTATTTAGATTGCATATTAAAAGAAAATAGTAAGTCTGATCTATTTAGTATATTTATGTTAGTATATACCTGCTTGTGTTCTTCCACTTTTCTTTTTTAATTTACAAACCAGATTTTTTTTTTTTTTTTCAGTAAAAAAACCCCAAGAAATCTCAGAAACACCCTATGAAGGGTCCTTGGCTTTCTTTTGGTCAGCAGTAGTTGCTCACTCCTGCCCATGGACTTCATCAGTTGTCAGAGTTAGCTGAGAAATAAGCAAGAGGAACATTTGGTTTCACTGTGAACCATTTCCCTGGCCTGGCGGCCGGTGATGTCTGAGAGAGGGTGGCCTGACAGTGGCACCAGCAGGAGCTGCCTCCTGAGCAATCCTGCTGACCTGCCCCTGGGCCTCGCCAAACAGCACCTGCCCTCAGACAAAACCCTAAAATAAGGGGAGTCTGTGATACAGCTTGAAGGGGCAAGTTTGGCAAACAGAGAACTGTAAGTGCCCCTTCTTGAGAGAAAGCTCCCTTCCACTTTCCTTCCTTGCCAAGCTTGCCAGAGATGTGAGTGCCACCAGCCCCTGCTCTGTGCTTCCCTGGGCTACTGCACCCACCTGCCAGAGCAAGTGTTCTGCCTCAGAAATGTCTGCAGTTTTAGCTTTCACAAATAAATTTTTAATTAATGTCCCCTCTATTAATGTCCCTCTACCTATTGTGCTAGGTATTATGTGGGTATTTTAAAGCATCTGATATTCGTTAAAGGCAGGTTTGTATTTAATTTAATATTTTAGAGATAATTCTGGTATTTTCATTCTACTTTGGCAAGAGTAATCAAATGTTTGAACTTTTTTTTAACATACACACTAGGTTGAAAACATTGTTTTTCTGTTTGAGCTGAGGAAAGACCCCTTGAGAATCCCCATTTGCTGTTATGTGTTATTGGGCAGCTCTCCATGTGGCCCAAATGGTATTTACATGGCCTGTGTACAGCTAGTTTGTATGGGGTAATAAAAGCAAAAACGTAAGTTGAAACATGTTCAAAATAGAAAAATCTGACTGAATTATAACTTTAAAAATGTCATTACACTGTGAAGACTGAAGAAGGATAGATTTGTCTTTGGTTTTATTCAGAAATTACATTTTTTGCATTATGAACAACATGGAAGTGTGTAAAAACATTTTTCTATCTACAGATGTTTCATACTTTTTTCTGGTATCTTCAGTATCGTGTCAATAGGATGGACAATGCTGCCAGTATAAGAGCTGCTAGGAAGAGAGTGCATGACAATGCAAAATAGATGTGATCTCCTAAGGCCACTGAAATTTTAAAATACTGACAAACACACAAGACTAGTAAGATTTATTTGGGAATTTCAGATACATCGGTAATTTTCAGCAATCCAGTTTTCCAAGCTGTTTTTTAAGATGGCCAGTCAATTTAATTTATGTAGAGAAAGAAGAAATGTTCAGGGGAAGAAGTTGTAGGCTAATATTACTTAATTCAGTTCTACTTTTGCAATGTGAGATAAGAGATGATGGGTATTGATTGAGTCAAGCTATGGAATGTAATAAAAATGTATAAAGCATAATGTTATTAATCTTTTATTATTCTCTTGATGCATTCTGCAAGGTATCTTGTGCATTCTGTAAGGTAACTTGTTCCCTAATGATTAGTAGCTCCAAAACTGGTTTTTGTTTGTAATTTTGATATCTGTGTGAGGATGGACATGACCTAAGAAGAAAAGGGAAGCAATAATCTGTTCCCAGACATTCCCTTCTCTGAATGTTGCTAGGTTGGGCACTTTAAGGCTGAATGTCTTCCAGTAGCCACCTGCATTATTCTTCACAGGGAGAAAACAACTTCTCCCAAGGGACAGGAACACCCAGTTGTCTGCCTTGAGGCTGTCTGCACTCCTGAGGAATGGGGAGATAAATATCAGAAGATTCCTAAGACCCCTGTTCCTCTGAGTTTTCTTTGCCAGGAGCAGGAGGCAGAAAGTAGCTAACTTATCTGTTCTTGCAGTCTGTTGTTAACCTCAGGAAGCAGAAAATTCCATTCCAGGAGCTGCAGCTTTTTCATTGATGTGACCTGGGATTTTCCATGAAGTGGAAGGAAGAGCTGTTGCTTTGTCTGAAACCAGGAATCCAGTCTGCAGCCAAGTGATAGAGTACCTAAATTTTTATTATTACTCTTTATGCATGCCAACAATGTTTCCATGTTAACGTTAAAATGTCCTCAACATTCTACAAGAACTATTCACATAAACTCTAACACCTCTAAGTCTGGAATCTAATATGCCTATCACTATTGGAGACAAGTGGGAAGTACAAAACTTATATTCCAACAAAATCTGCCTAGTGTAGGGGAAGAGTGACGCATAGATTTACAATGAATAAAAGCTTTTGAGTCAAATTTAGATTTTATTTTTAGATGCAGTAATTCCTTCAATTTTCCACATCCTTTGGCTTGGTGTTGATCCTGTATTGCAGAACTTCTCTTTGAATTGAAGGAGACAAAATGGGCATTGTTTAGTAAGGTCATTGGGATTTCAGATGCTAGATGTTATTTATTGGCATAATAAATATGATACAAGCTGACATGCACTGCATCAATGAGGCTGCCTGCCCCGAGGAATGAAGTCCCTAAAACTGCAGAGATGGGGAAACCACACTTTTATACTGGCTTACTAGTTTACCTGTCCAGTTTGTTGTTCACTCACAGCCTTCACTCTGACCCCTGTTTTCAGATGTAGAGTCTTTGTTTCTGAGAGCTCAACCCTGCACTGATCCTCCCCCAGCCTAATGGGTACCCAGCTGGGTGCTCCTGTGGGAGAGGTGCTGATGTGTCAGAGTTAGAAGGAAGCTTAAGGCACTCTGGTAAAACACAGGTGATTATTGTGTGTTGGTTTTCAGTTATGAATATGCAGACTATTTGCATCCATTGTCCTGACAGTAAA
The DNA here is from genome assembly GCA_013389925.1 of Aegithalos caudatus. Classification (NCBI taxonomy): domain Eukaryota; kingdom Metazoa; phylum Chordata; class Aves; order Passeriformes; family Aegithalidae; genus Aegithalos; species Aegithalos caudatus. Next base: position 55,917 of record WEIU01004962.1, on the reverse strand, counting down.
GAGAGAAAGAACTAATCTGCTACACAACAAAATCAGAGTTGTATTTTTTCCTACCCATCCCTATTTGAAGTTTCATGATTTATTTAATTTTAAATCTTTCAACAACTGCTAAAAAAAATAAAAATGCTTGAACTTTTATTTTCCCAGAAAAATGGTCAGTGCTATTCGTCTCTTAAAGGTTTTTGTTTCTGCTGAGCAGAAACTGAAAACAAACATACTCATGTTTGGAAGCAGGATGAGATAACCCCATTTTTAACAGTGAATATAGTTTGCTACCAGAATGGTTAGCAAGTCATTAGGTTTTGCTTGATTAATGGTCTTGAATCACATTTTTATATATTCCTCAAAGGGATGGCTCAGCTCTGACAGAAATAATTGCCTTAAGACAGGAATTTCTCAATTGTGTAACTTGTGTGAGAGGTCAGGGATGATGTTTCTTTCTGGCTTTCAGTTCTTTCCTCTGAGAATATCAGTATTTAATGGATACAGAGTTTAGAATTAAGCATCCCTGTGAGACAGAGAAGTGCAGAAACAGTATTTATTTTACAGAATGGTACATGGGAGGAAAATAAGACTAATTTTGACTGCAGCATAACAGCAGAATTTCTGGGCTTTTCACAGTAGTAATTCAGAGGACTGCTAAGTTAAAAAGCAAACAAAACTAGTGCATTTGTTTCACTGGGTCATGCTAAGCCATAAACTAGTCGGCTTCCTATTTTGGTGTCTCCTTTAGCCTATTATAGAGAAGAAACTTAATTTTTTTATTCAAGAGTCCAGTTGAAACTGCATATTCTTAAATATTAAAAAGGAAACCAAGAAAAGGTTGCATCTCCAGCTGTCACAAGTGCTCTAAAATATTTCAATGTCTCATAGCTCTTTACACAGACTGTGCCAAGCATTATTTTGATCCAAGACCTAGCTAGATTTGTGTTAGTACAGCACAGACACAACTGATGTGCTCGGTTTTATTTGGCATAGCACAAACACAGGACAAAAAAATCAGCCTTTCCCAAGGTTAGTTCTGTGAAAAATAATCAGTAATGAAACATATGGCTCTGCTGTCAACAGCTTTTTCATTGTTTGGTTTTAGCAATAGATCCCCCTGAGAGAAATAAAGACAGATTTGCCTTTTCTTGTAATTTCTCAGACTGCAAGTAAAGCAATTGCATCTCCTTGACTTCCATCCATGCTGTTAAAAGGAGAGGGGGTTGATTGTGTGAGTTTGGTTTTGTTTTGGCGTGAGTTTTTTGGTTTTTGTGTGGGGTTTTTTTTTTTTTTTTGGGGGGGGGTTTAAGGTTTTTTGTGAGGTTTTTTTGGGGGGGGTTTTTATGTTTGTGGGGTTTTTTTGCTTGTGGTTTTTTTTTTTTGTTGTTGTTGCTTTTTGGGTTTTTTTTTTTTAAGCTAGCATGAGAATTAGATAAAATTTCTAATTTCAAAATAATTTCTGTAGTGGATGAATTTTGGAGGACTCTGAATGTGGATGAGACAAAGAGCCACAATCATACCAGGGTAAAATTTCCATGCATAATTTTTGACAATTAAGCTTACAGACCCAGAATTTTGGACCAGCAAATCCCACTTGAGCCCTTTTAATGGCTGGTTAGAAATATTGGCAACAAGGACAGCACAGGGATCTAAAGACTTAGTAAGACAATACTGTATTGCATTTAATTGAATTAACATTTAAATGCTTTCCTTTCAAGTGTAATGGCAAAATAATTGTTAGTTAAAACAAATCCTTAGCTCTTGGAGAAGGATATATCATAAGCTCTGCATTCACCAAAGCTGTAGCTGATAAAATAGAGTTTTTAAGACATGTGAACTCAAAGTTCCTGTCAACCATTCTTACATATTTGTGCAAATCATTTATTATTTTAATTAAATAATTGATATATCATTTAGTCTTAATTATTTATATTTTCTGAAGCATGGGGTTATGATCAAGGCGAGTACTTGTTCAATCAAATGTTCTGCATCCTGTTCTACAGATTCCAATGCTTTTGTGGTCCTATTGTTTACTTTTGTTACTGAAGTTACAGTATACTAAGTATTATTGACTATGATACCCCCTCACCATGTAAGAATAACGTTTTAATTTCCCATCTTAAAATGCAGTGGCTTTTTTTATGTGCTGCTTGCTAATGTGCAGATAATAAAAATATCTCACTATAAAGTAGAGAAAATGATGTATTGTATGTAATAATTAGACTGAGGAAGATTAATCCAGAAAATGAGTTGCCGAGAAAAAGAAGAATGATATAATTTTGTTTGTAAATTTAATGCATAATTTTGTTTGTAAAATAAGCTCTAGCGCTGAAGCTGAAAAGGAGGCAAAAAAAAAAAAAATCTTGGTTCTCTAGTATTCTAGTAAATGTTACACTTTTAACTGATGATTACGGTAAGTAATGCTGTAGCTGCAAGTAGGGTTTGGTTTTATTTTTTTTAAGTGGTGGCTGTGTCTTTGTTTGTTCAACAAAGTGACACATTTTTTTACAGGGCAGTAGTTAAAGCAGCATTAAAGTGCCATTGACATCATCCAGTTACTCCACTGACTTGATTATATAACCTCTTTTGTGCAATTTGCATGCTCTGCTCTGTTTGAATGTTTTTACTATGCTGATGGCTGTTTTTCATTTCCTGCTGGGATGACCTTGAATAAAAAAAGAATAAGAATAAAGTAGACATAAGCAATGTAGCCTTGCTGGCATTTGCAGATCTTTTGTTCCGTATTGAGAAACATAGCAGTTTGGTGTTCAAGGTATAGGTTATTTCTGCTGGGTCGTAATTAATCTGCAGTGCTTAGGAAAAAAAGTTGTCTTATTTCGTTCTTTTGGATTTAGTAATGATAAATTCAATGGTAAAATCATCCAGTTACAACAGTTCCTACCTTACAAACACATCAGAAAAGTGCTACATGATGGCAATTCTTTAACTTTAATTATTGATTTAACCTATTAAATCTACTAGATCTACAAACCTAATGTTTATACATTAAATTGCTCCATTCTTTTTTTTTTTATTTTAAAGGAAAATGAGATTAGCTAGTTTGCACCTTTTTTCCAGATTCAGTATATATCACACAGCTGAAGGAATTGATTTTCTATTTTGTCACTTCTTGTTGCCAATCAGCATTTCGTAACTAGCCTTACAGTATTTCATATAAGCACTGTATTTCACATAAGCATCTTTTTCAGACTGTATATCCTTCAATATCAGAAAGTTATGACAATGATAAATCCATAATTTTAAAGTAGCTTCCACTATTTCTGCCACTACCTTTTTTTAATTTGTCAGATTAAAGTAATAAAGATTATATTACCATACACTTTATGACCAATTACAGAGGGAGAGGTTTAAATAGTTTTCACTCGGCCTTTTAAAAGCATCTACCTTTGCAGCAGAGGCTGGACATTTGAGAACCTGTCCATTTTTAAAATACTTAAGACAGTTGTGTTCTTTTAGATTTTTTCCATTTTGCTGCTGTGGTGATTTCACTTATCTGAGGAAATAACTCTAAATTTTAAATTAATTCATGTCTTAAATCAATGCTAAAGTACTGGTTAACCCTTGAAACAAGGTAATGAGATACTTACCTTCACTGGTAATAAAAAACAGGATTTGGTTTCATTGGTAAATGCTTTAGTATTTTGCTTTTAAGTGAAGACTGATAATAAAAGTCATAAATGCGTCAGCATGGCATTTGAAACAGTGTATTATATGACTAAGCTGATTTCATCCAAATTGCCTCTGTCTTGTCCAAAGCTAACATATACACAAATATTTTCAATTTAAAGTATGAAATCAGATGCTTTCAATATAACAGGCTAAAAAAATGCAGCTCCTCAAAACTTGAATTTAAATAGATTTTTCTAGTTTGCCAATGGTAAATCTGAGGCGTTTGCTTTATTCTGTATTTACACGTACTGGTTTTGGGGACACTCCTAGGATTTGGGTTTTTTTAAAATTATTTTTGCTTTACTTAATGTCCTTTTCATGTAGTGTCCCTTAGCATGAATGTGTGAACATGATCTTTAATCTATGATATGATGGGAGCAATACACTGGGCAATAGTCCCTCGAACAAATATAACAAATGTAAGTGAAATTCAGGTTGTTCTGTTGTTTGCATTTAGTGTTATTAAGCAAAATAGGAGGATATTTTCATTTTTGGACTAGAAAAACTTACAATAGATGCTTGGAGATTAACAAATTATTAGCAGGATCTTCTGAAGCTGGGAAGTCCTGGAGATAAGAAATAGTAGGTCTAACCAAAAAGTACTAAGTAAAATATAGCTTCTTGTTGAAGAATTGGTTGGCATCAATAAAACTAATGTACGTTTGGTTAGACTACTGTGTCCTCCTCAGCCTTAACAGTGAAAATAACAAATTTATTCTTTCATGTGAGAAGGAAATAGGATCAAAAGGCTATTTTTGCATTTTTCTTTTTCAATATCGGGAGAGGTATAAACAGAAGATGAATTTACACATTGTGCTTAAAATCTTCTTTTTGCATATAGAATTCTCCTTTCAAGCATTTTGTAATAATAGGAAAAAATGTCCAAAGCAGACTGTTATCTCCCTAACTTTAGTCTAAGTTTGTGGTGCTGTGTTGGTGATTCTAGCAGCTAAAGTTAGAAACTCTTTCCTTACTACATTTTGTAAATCTTATTGTTACACCCAAGCAAATGAGCCTTAAATAAAGTGAGTTACATTTTTGCTTGAATTTCTATCCCGTAGCTAGGAAGATGGAAATGGATAACCAAGAATACCTGTAGTTGTGATACTAGATTTGGAATCTCGTTAATTGTCTCATTTCTATGACACGCAGAGTGAGTTTTTTGTGAATGCCTTGATGTTCATACCATACCTCCCAAGATTAATGTTTTTAATTACATCATCACTTAATACAGTGTTTCTGTATCCATGTTACAAATGGTTAATTATGTGTATATATATAGAGAGAGAAAGATGACTATGGAAAAAGCTTTAGCATAACGTGTTAATTTTTGGGTTTAAATTTTTATTAAAGATCTTGTGTCATGGCAATTTTTTTCCTGATATAGATTAAAACTGAAAAAAATTAAAGCTATTTTTAATATACTCTCTCTAGCAATCGAGGGCTCTTGGGGGCATCCTCCAAGCCCTAATAAGTCACAGGATGCCCAGTCCTCAGGCAGAGATGAGAAGTACACATCTGGGGTGAATCAAGCAGAGGAGAAGCCCCTGGTGTCTTTCCTGCTGCTGCTCCAGCAATTCTTTAAACAGAATTTTCTCATTTGTCCTGCTTAGGGTGACACTTTTTGTAATAGCTTCTGATTAATAGTATTTATTATTTGAGATAAGTAGGTTACCATTGGAATGATAACTGGGAGTGACCAGTTTTAGTTCTGAGTATCCACAATCTGATCCAAAGGTGGCTGCCTTTTGAGGTGCATGATGAGAGCACACGATATGTTCCTCACAACTCTACTTTAAATCCATTTGACTTAAAAGTTAATGATTTTTCTGAATTTGATGAAGAAACAGAATCTTTAAAATTCAAGCATATGCAAAAAAGGACCTGAAATAGTATTATTAAAATATGTGAATTCTAACCCTTTATAAAAATAATGAAATAAAAAATCTTTACCTTTCCACTCTGTATGTTCCTTTGCAATAACTAGGAAAAAAAGAATAAAGGAAAAAATCCACTTTAGGCATTTTATATAAAAAAATTACAGTTTTACATTCAGTGCATGATTTGATCTAAGTAAAAACAATCCCTTCTCTCATAGAGATTCCTATATTTGAAACAAAAACTTCTTTAATTAATGCTTCTTGTAAGTTGCTTGATGTTTAGGGTCAATGTTGTATTGTTTGCTGTGTACCCTGTATGACTGTCAAATACCAAATATTTATTAATGTCTTTAGCTTTTATAAAGTGTTATTTTTTAAACTTGCAATGAATTCATATTGCCCAATGTTGCCACACCCCATCAGGATGTTTTAACAGAGAATCCCTATCTTTCATTACTGCACACTGTCATTGCAAGCTTTAAGGAATGTCCTGCAGTGCCAGGATGTGCCACACAAGTTTTGGCTCTTATGGAACAGTAATGTTTTTTAATTTTTATTTACTTAGATATTTTCACTGTATTTAATTAGATAAAAATATTGTTAAAAGTTCGTTTTCAGTGCTAAACTGGAAATAGTTAAGAACGGGCAGTCTACGGAGAGGAGACAAATGGATGCAGTTAGTTCAAATAAAGAATTTATTAGGAACAGGATTCATTTTTATCCAGACAAAAAGTGTCTGGAGCACATTTCTCATTTGCTTTGTGACAGAAAAGGCAACATACACAAGTATTGTATTTACTTATATGCCATACATCTCTCAGGTCTCCCCACAGCCCTGTTCAGGTAATGGCACGTCAGAAGGCTGCAAAGCAGGCGTGTGTGTATCTGGCGCGTGTCCTGACATGGCTGTTTCTCAGTGGCTGTGGGACCACGGCCATTCCGAGGCGCTGGAATGTGAATCTCAAGGGCGTGCAATTGCTAAATCGACCGCCTGCTCCCTGGCACGTTCTTGGCCCACGCGGCCTCGCGCTCTGCCCAACATTTCCTGGTCGTGCTCCATGGATTAGCACAGAGCAGAGCTCCTGTGTGGAGCCAGGAAAATAACCCCCAGAGTATTCAGTTTAGTGGCTATAATGGACATGCTTTGTTTGTGTTATTCAAGCAAGACTTGCTTCAAAATGATGGGCTTAGCTTCTGTGGAAGCCCGTGCAGCTGAAGTGGATTTTTCAACTTGAATTATGTTGTCTAGCTACAATTTTAAGAAGTGAATGTTTTCACTTTGAAACACATAATAAAAGAGATAATCTGAATTAGGTGTATTAGATTTTTATTTTAAGAAGCAAATACATGGCATTTAGCTTTGGATTGTTTTGTAAAAGTTGTTATATACCCTCAAATTCAATTTCATCATCACAGGTGGTTGCATTTCTTTAATTGGTTGTTTCATTTACTGTTTAGAGATTAGGATGGGGAAAAATGACAAAAACAACAGAGTGGCTTCCCTCAGTCAGCTGTTTTGACCTCCTGGTGCTCTCTGGATGGTCACTGGGAGTCAGGCTGACTCTGCCCCAAAGCACAGCATGCATGCAGGATATGTCACTTTTTAAGAGTTTAACGGGGAGCAGCCAAAAAGGTGAAAAAGAATTGAATGGGCAGGGAACAGGCTTTTGTGAGTGAAAGTCATGTGGCAGGATTGGGCTGGAACTACTCAGGAAACAAGGGTCAGAGAAGTCTCATCATGCTGATTGACCACACATTATTTCAGCAACACAAAATTACTTTGAAGCAGCTCCATAATGGCCTGCTTGTGCTACCCATACTCACTTCTCAGTTTTGACACCGTCCTCATTCCTGCTGTTTACTCTCCAAGGGGATGTTTCCAATCGCTCTTGGGCTTTTGCTCCGAGCTCTTCTGTTCCCTGGAATCATTCTGTTATCCTAAGTTGGATATGGTGTCTGTGCTATGGGTGCATGACATTTCGAGCCTGGGAAATGGCACTTCTGTTTAGTATGGCATGGGTTTGTTTGGGTTTCTTTCTGTGATGGTATGACAGTGATGACTAAAGTTTTTTGCTTTTCTTTTTCTTCTACTGAATGATTTCTGTTTGATGCAATCTTTCACTTCAATAACTAGTCTTGCATATCTTTTCCTCTAGCAGTTGAACACTTGGTTTACAGAGATTTCCTCTGTTGTTTATGTGGATAGTGTATACCACACTCCTTAAACTAATGCATGCAATGTAAATTCTATTTCATTTATTTGCTTGGTATTATCTTGTTACATAGGGGAAATTATGATGGTTTGACAGATTTCTTCTTCAGAAATCTTCAGTGGTTATGATTTAAGTTTTATCTTCTTAATTAAGAAGATGTAAAAGCTGCTTAATTCTTCTTGGGGGGGATTTTGTGCTGAAAATTAAGGAAAATACTTGGAATGAACACTGGGAAATGTTACTTCCTTGAAGTAGGAAATACTCTTTGGAAGAATGGACCAAAATTATAATCCTACATTTTAGTAAGATTAACACTGTGTTTTCCCTCCAATTTTAATGTAATTGTAGAACTGACTTTGAACAAAACATGTATATTCTTTATAATTTTACTTACAGATAAAAAATATGCTGTGCTCTAGAGAGAATTTGTGTGCTGTGTTTTATTGCAGCTCCTTTTTCTCATCCCTTTATGTAGAATGAAAATGAACAGGTAGAATTTCAAACTTGATGTGTTCTTTAGCTTTAACAACTTCATATGAGAAGGGCAATAGTGTTAGGAGTTGAGATAAATACCACTATATATGGTATTACATGTGGCAATAGTAATTTATATTATTTTGCTTGGTGTTCCTAATCTCCAGTTATCCCAGTTACTGCAGAGTAGATTGGACACATCAGAAGGGGGTTAATTTTGTTGCTGACCCAATGAGCTGACTCCATGATTGCATTAATGAAAGTTAAATTTTTATTTATTGTCTTTGCACCACTGTAGGGAATAGGCTTGCTTTTCACATGGATGAATGTGTATTATTTTAAACCTTAAAAAAAGAGGTTTATAAGAGTTAAATATTGCTAGTCATAATGGTAGTTTGAGGCTTTTGAAAAGTACTCAGTTTCCAATGTTCTTTTAATGAGTATTGAAGTTTTTATACTTTTGGCTACTTTAATCAAAACTAAAATGCTGCTTTGGAACACAATAAACTTTCAGATAACCAAAAAATAGCAAGAAAAGTAAAGCGGTATGTCATGTCCAATGATTCTTACAGAGGGAACTGCTGTATCATCTCTCAGTGCATGATATGACATGCAGTGGTTGTTTAGAATATCTTGGCACCTGAGGTTTAGAGCCAGTGGCTCCTCATCAGGAACATATATGTATGACACAAAACATAATGCTGTTAAACTAGAACTAAAGAAATTGCTTTTTTGAAGAATGAATTAAAGCTGTGAAAATTCGTGCCTCTAAGTCTGGAAATTCTCAATTTGCTGAGTGTTGTGTAAGGGAGCTGGCCTGGCAGTTTAACTACACATCTAAATAGGAGATAGCAGCTTGCATCCCTCATTTATTCCAGTCACTGATCAAGTTTTTTGGTGGAGTGTAATGCAAACAGAACCACATGTCTAATCCTTTCCTTGCAATGAATGGTAAGCCACATTGTAAACCATTTATGTAGAAAACGTCCTTCTGAGGCCATTATTCCAGAGTTGAGTAAATCCTGATGGGTGGATTCAAGAAGAATGATGCTTAAGTATGCTCTTCATAAAAGACTTCAGACAACTATACCTCCTATTACTACTGCCTTAGCCAGTGGGGTTGTATGGGATTAGGATGCAGCTGATGTTTTTTGCTTTTCTGTATTTCCTTTGACCAATTTGCAGAGAGACTTATGTTAACATATTACCTGTTAAAATGCAAAGCATATTTGTTTTAATTGAGACCAGGTGTGGTGCAAAGCTTACAGCTGTGACATGTTTATGTCCTACTTTTGAAAGCAATTGGTAAGTGTATGTTCTAAGATATGTGATCCCAATCTTAGATTTTACTTACCTTCCATTTGCTTCCCTTCTGTTTGCTTACCAGACACTATAATGTCCTAGTGTCCTTGGTTTGTTGCTAGGGAAGAGGACAGAGTTATCACCCTGTTTCCTTTCCCCTGGTCCTGTAGTCCTCCTCTCACCTGAGTGCTCTCCCAGGAAGCCTTTTCATTTTGCTTACAGGCAGAAAATTATTTCAAATAATTTTGTTGTTTTGGGTTCTTTTGCCTGGGTTTACTGCTGGTTCTGATCAGTCAGTTAAACCAGCTTCAGCTGCTGGAATACAGTAGCCAGACATGGAGCCAGGGGAGAACAGGAGGTGGCAGGGGTGGGAAGCCCTGCTGCCTGCTCTCAGCAGAGGAGAGGGGTGAGACTGGCACAGCCAAGGTGATTCCCCATGACCCTGCTCCACTTCCACCTTGCTCTGTGTCCCGGCTCTCTCTGCAGAACTTTGCTTGAGAAATAGGTTTCCTTCTTCTTGGAGAAGTTCTCATTAAGCTACAGAACTAACAGGAAACTGGAGATGGTAGAAACGCATAAAAAATTAAGCNCCCTGCTCCACTTCCACCTTGCTCCGAGTCCCGGCTCTCTGGAGATGGTAGAAACTCATAAAAAATTAAGAGAAAGTAAAATTAAATAAGGAAATGTCTAGCTTCAGGCAGCTGGGTTTACATGTTTTAAAAGCAAGAAAACAAAGGGCACTTAAGCCTCCTTACTCAGAACTAGAATTGAGTAGCTTAAAAGTCTTAATCTGTCTCTTCTATTTCCTGATTTTCTTTCTGATGCAAATGTTTCTATATCTGTTTGTTTATAAATAAGCATTTTCCCCTTATTTTATTATTTACAAGTAAGCTTTTAAAGTACAGAGACAATTCAATTTAGTGAAATACTGAACAACCTATTACAAGTTGCTTCACTGTGGAAGAGAGCATATTTCATGACCACAGGTTTAATTTAGATACAGCCTTCACCTGACCACTGAGGCTGGATTAGGTGAATCCTTTGCCTAAACTTGTCAAACAGCATTTGGATTTGTTTTGGTTTGGTCAAAAACTGTGGTTTATGGACAGAGGCTATTTAATCATCACAAAAGATTTGTGCTTAGTTAAGTTTTTCATATGAAAAAATATGTAGCTTTCTTATTTTTTTATTTTATTTTAATATTTTACAGAGACCTAAGATTCAATAGGATTAAAGAAATCCAGCCTGGAGAGTTTAGACGGCTTAAAAACCTGAACACACTGTAAGTTCTTTTTCAACCCTAAGACCCTTTCCCTTTTGACTTAATATGATCAATTTGATAATGTTTCATATTGGCTCACTTTTCACAGGTAAGTAGCCTCATAAATTTGAGCTGTAGCATTTACACAGTGGGAGAAATGAGGGTTAGGACCAAAATATTTTAAGGCAAAACAGGTGTATGTCTATCAAAATAAGAAGAAAATTATTTGCATACTAGTACTTTATTAACATATTTTAATTGAATTTAATGAAAAATGCAGACCATTATTGTATGATTTTTCTTTTTGACCTACTGCTAAATTTCTTTGATGGACCATCACATAATAAACCACGGAGTTAGAAGAAAGCTGTTCAAAGGCTCAGATGTGCAAATGCGTTACAGTTACAAAATATTTGACAATTTCTTATATCCTGACCTTTCCCATTCTAATGTGATTACCAGGACTGGCAGGAGTCAAATGGTTTTGTTCCTACTGAGCTGCCTTTCATGGAGGTCTTTGTTATCATATACAATTGTGAAGAAAAGTCTTTCTAAAAGACCCTTTTTAACCAATAACACAATTAGTATGAGTGTTACCATTTTAACTTTGTATCTCCTCTATCTCCTTTAATATATTACCAGGCATGAGGAGGAATTAAGATAGTCAGTTATTTTTACTTTTAAGTATACATAACCTATGATTGCAGATATGACTGTTTCCCAGAACACAAGTAGAGTATGAACTGAAGTACAGTAGTGATATCAGTGAGATTTGGATCACTATTTATCTGCAGACACATCCCAACAAACATACTGACACATCCTGTACTCTATATTCACACCAGAAGAAATGAAAGGACTTACCCCAAAATGTATCTTGTCCAAGTCCATGCTGCCAAGATATTCTTACTAACTCTCCCTATTTCCAGTCTCCTTTGATCATACCTCCGTTTGCAGTGGATCCCCAGTTTTGAATTACAATTTCTGCCAGATTTCCAGCTCAAGTTGTAACTGTCCAAATCACTGATCTGACATCCACAAGTCCCAGATAAAAGCAGGACACATTGAATTCCCTTCTCTTTGTAAAACCAGTGTATGAGGGATGAGTGCCAATCTGTGCATACAGGCAGTTGTGTTCCTGTACAATGTAAAGGGCCCAGTACACAAAATATTGCTAAGAAACACCTGGGAAAAATCACTTTAATGCAGCTGCTAGTGGCAAATCTTGGTTTTTATCAGTTTCAAACTTAGGCTTGATACGGAAGGTTTTTTTTTCCCTCCTTCATCTCAGATACTTGCAAGAAACTACATTATTCCACTTCTGGGTGGGTCTTTTTGCTTTCTGTTTGGGTTTGGGCTTTTGTTTGTTTACCTTTGTTGCTGTTTTTATAGGTTTGGGTTTTTTATTATTTTTTTTAATTTTGTCTAATTTTTTCAGGTTTTCACCTGCAAAATAGTGGTTGAGCAGCTGTAAGCACAACCTTTTTTTCTCTGACAGTTATTATTAGGGGAAAAAACATTTTCTATTTAGTATTATATTGCCCCTACTTTTACACTTTTATCCCTAGTGTTTCTTTATGTTAAAATAAATTTTTTTGATTTCTGTTTTAGGCTTCTAAACAACAATCAAATCAAAAGAATTCCTAGTGGGGCATTTGAAGATCTTGAAAATCTGAAATATCTGTAAGTTAAATGAATGTCACTTTCTTCATCACTGTGTAACAGCTTCTTCAGTGGGAAGTTGTTCTAATCTGAGATGGTGATTTCTATCTGACTCACCAAATCAGGATATACATTGCACTGAAAATCTGTGAAATGAATTTATGGGCTAGGAGCAACTGTGTTTCTCTAAGTAGTTGCTAATAAAACACTGCTATCTGTAGGCAATACATTTAATACATTTTAAAGGACTTACTAGTTGCTGTTTATTATATGCAACTTACAATTTAAAAAGGGATACGCTGAAAGGTGTAGGAAACCACCTCTTCAATGGTTCCCTTAAATCTTCACACAGGTACTTTTTGTCTTGTGAAAAGTGGTTTAAAAGTTGCTTATCCAAGGGTTGTGTCTGCAGAAGCTTGAAACTTACCTAAGCTTATTAACTATCCCAAAATTTTTCACTGAATTCATAAGTGAAAAATTAAGTCAAACACAAAATACCAGAGTATGTATATGATTTGCTGTTAGTTCTAGGTCTTCAGGCACCCTGTATATTTTACACCTAACTTCTCTCTTTTTTAACAAACATACTGAGGGTATTAATTATATGAATAAAGGAAAGGCATCAAAATGTTATTTTTGTCTGTATAATAGACTAAAGCTACATAGTAAGTTGTCATGGATTCTCAGCTCTAGTTTGTGGAATGTATCTTAGAGAGCATCATTTAGAAAAGTTTCACTCCACTCTCTTGGAGTATTGATTGATGGTTACTTGAATGACATACAGAAAAAAAAGGTCACATTGAGATTTCATTGCTTTGGAAACAATTCAGAAGCTGAATTTTCCATTCAGTTTCCAAGAATGCAGCCAGATGACCTCTAAGGAGGTGGGAGCAGGGAGAAAATCACATAAATCTGTGCAGACACATTACCTGTTTTTTCGAGTTGTACTTGATTACGTTTCCTGCTCTCATTTTTATGTGTATTGTCTTTTAGGTAATGAAATTGTTTAACCTATACACAATAGGAGGGAAAAGAATATTGAACAGACTGTTGCCAATGAATGATTAAAGTCCATGATGATTGTATTTGTTACAGGAAATGTTTACACAATGGTTCTGGTAGTGTAGTACATAAGGTTTTACTATGTGAGGTTTGCTAAGCTTTACATAGTTAGCAACTGTACAAAGATTTTTCTTGATTGTTATTCTTTGTTTTCATATGCTTGCCTTTGCCCAGCTGTAGTAAACCTGAAATAAAGCTCAACGATGCAGTGTGTTCAGTTCAATGAAAGAGTGAGAAAAGATAACAGAACTCTGATTTGTTTTCATATACATATAGTAATGGTTGTCAGTATCCATACTCTTAGAAGGAGGTTCTTTTTATTTTCCTGTCATTCCCTGGAAAATTTAAAGTTCAGTGTGGTAATTTAGTCTATTGCAGAGAGCTCTTTAAAGTTATCCTTTGTTTTACAAAAATAAACTTTAAGGTTTTTTTTTTTTTTTCCTATTTCAATGGCTGTGACAAATGTTTAAATTGTACAGCCTTAAAGTTACAAAATTTCTGGTACTGGTCAGGTTATCAATACAGAAGACTTAAATATAACAAATCAATACCGTTCAGCAGTGAAAGTTTCAGCTAACTGAATGCTAACTGTATTCTGTGAAATGAAGGGAACAAAACAAAATATTTCTTTCCAATAGGATCCACTGAAGTAGAAACTGGAGGGAGAGATTGGACAAAAGTTAGAAATATTGCTCAGAATATACTATTATAAAGTCAAATTTCCTGGAAAAATTGAGGTTTAGTATTGTGTGGTCCTGTGGATATTTGCAAACCTAACTTGTACTGTCATGTTTCATAAAACCAGCTCATTGGTCCATGATGTTACTTCTGTTCTTATGACAACTTGTTTGTGGTTCTTAAAGTGTGTAATTCCCTGACTAATTTAAAAAACCTGTAATTTCTCAGTGGCCCTGATTTAGTAATATGTGAATATATATAAATATAAAATCTATAACAATTAGTAAATATGCATATAAAAAGCTAAGTAAAATATTTGCAATTATATATTTTTGTATAAAATATATAAAGTATAAAGTATATTGCAGCTTTTTTTTTTTTTAAAGCTAGTCTCTAAGAGATAGATGTTAAGATTCATTCCTGTATGACTGCTGAAGATCAGCTTTTTTGCTTTCAAACAAAAATTTTTTGAGCAGGATCTAAATCAGGATTTTCAAATGCTTCTTCAATTCCTTTCTGAAGCTGAGCTTAGAGTTTTATGAGGACTATATGTTACCAGAACTATCTGTCTGAAAAACACATTTTGACATAGAGTAATATTTTCTCTGCATTGAAAGTATTCATCACTGTTAAAGTTGGTCTTGACATCATAAAAAAAAAATTGTGCACATATTTTTTTAACCTTTTTAGGACTTTTTATTATCTTGTTCTTTATGTAATTGAAATTCTCGCTATTATAAAAGCAGTTTTGTGTGATTTTGCTGTGCTGTTTGTGATAATAATTTGGTTTTATATTAATATACTAAAAGTTGGAAAGAAAAAAAATGTAAGTATTGTTTTGTTGTGAAACTAAAAGGGTACTTATTTTTCTCTTTTTTCTACTTGTCTGCTTTTCTGTCCATCTGTCTTTACTGCATATATCTTAGTCTTGGCAATAAGGCTCTCTAGTAAGCTTCCCAACCTTATAATATAGATGCAGGTAAATTTGTGGAAACTTGATAGAATAATTCTTCTAAGCCTAAAAGTTAACTGTTTATTCTGTGAGAGAGAAGATAGTTGGGAATGGAAAGTAGACACATTATTACCATTTCAACATGTATAGAATAGTAGAAGATTTGGAATCAGAAGTGGAAAAAAATGAAGGTAAGTTAATAAACAACAAATTCAGGAGAAGATATGGAAAAATACATAATATAAGTTAGCAATTAAAAAACCTTCTATTTAAAGAGAACATGTATTAGACATTTACAGAGCAGTGAGCTAAAAGATAATATGAAGGAAGTGAAATAAAACTGGGGAATGAAATTATCTTTGTCAACAACATTGTATGTTCACTAGGTATGAAATGCACAGATGAGGAAACAGACATGAAAGTATTCCCATAAGCATATGGTAAATGGTAATTAAGACTGTATGAAGTGTATCAGTTCCTGAAATGCTAACAGGGAGCATGCAAGTTTTGTTTTGTGTCTGGTGAATAAAGTAATAGTGGTAGATTATATGTTAGAGGCTGGCCAAAATGGAGTTTCTGGCCTCAGCCTTTCAGAATGAGATTAGGTTTCCTTCCGTGCCTTCTGCCACTCTTGCTCTCTTGCTCATGTTACTTTGTCCTCTGGGCACCTCCAGTGATTCTGGATATCTTTTCTTTGCAATTCATGTTGCTGGTTCCCCTGTCTCCTCCATGTTCCTATGTAAACCTGTCTTTGGGTGTTTATTTACTTGTGAGATTTAACTCTACAAGTTAAATGTTACTGTTACTTTTTGCCTTTTTTTTTCCCCTTCAGTTCCAAACAAATATATCTGGATATACTTTCCTTGAATCACATATTTTTAGTATGGCCCATTAAAAAAAGAAAAATAAACCCCGCAATAATATCCTCATAGGGAATCTAGCAGGTTTAAGCAGCTTTCAATTAAAGCTAGTTTTTCTCCCAAATTTTCTGGTAACTGATTACCTATTTGTTAATTTCCTAAGTATATGACCAGTACCTCTGATCTCTAGCAGCCTTGCTGGAAAAAAATGATCTTTAAAAAAAAAACAACAAAACCCTAAACATTTCTAAAATTGGTATTAATGATTGTCAAAAAATAATTTAATGTCTTAATGGAATATATCCCTTTTTCATCTTGATCCAATGTTTGTTCATCTCCTGTAAAATTCTAATATTCAGTTCTGTAAGAGAGCTTTTAGGTAAATTAAATTATAAATTATTTTCCCTAATTGTACTAAATTTGTTTACTGATAATGTAACTGAGATACATTTTGAGAATGTTTGTTAAAATTTAGCAGTGTTTACAAAGTTTTACTTTTCTAACACTGTGTGTCCACAGTACCATTTTAGAGGGACAAATATTTTTTGTCAGTGATACTTATTTGTACTTTATATTCTGTCATGTCTCTCTCCATTAGGCAAGAAATTATATATTTTCCTTTCTGATAATATCCTCAGTGAAACAGCTACACAATTAAATGGAAGTGTGGTTGAAACATTTGTCACAGGACATGTAGCCCTGAGGTTGCTGGGATTTCTCTGTGAAGGGAGGATATGGTTGA
>WEIU01004962.1:12620-39126 GCA_013389925.1 Aegithalos caudatus | reverse complement strand
GTTGAGTTTCCCAAAGCTGAGGGTTTTCTGGTCAGAATGGAAAAAGCTCTGGTTTAAAGCTGAATCCCAAATAAAGGCTCACTTGCAGTGGCTTGGTGAGAACTCCTAAAAGCTGCTCCTTTCCCTGCAGTATGGGGGTAAAAGCCTGCAACACTACAGTCATTATCCCAGTCTGCCTTCTTTTTTCTGCAGAGAGTGAATAAAAGTTATATGAATTATATAAAATTTTATTAAAATTTTATTAAAAATATTATTAATTTAGATTTTAAAAATAAAATTGTTGAAATGCCCACAAGAAATAATTAACTGAGGATGGTTATCAAAACTGTCTAAGCCCATATTGGTTCTCTGGTCTGACCAGAAGTTTAATACTCAGAAATAAGAGGGATTTCCATACTGTCAAGTGGAATTAAGTGTGTTAAGAAAAATAAATAACATTTCAGCTGTTCAGTCATCGAAATTTTCTGAGGAGTGAAGAGGTGTGTTTAAAATTCTCACAGGAAAATAAGATGGGAATTGAATATCAAACAGAGAGGAAAATTAAGGAGAGAAAATTGTAATGACTGTGATCCTCAAATGAATTGGTAAATCTGAGCCAAAACAGATGTTTTAATATTCATGAAATATTTTTTTCAAATAGAATAAAAAAAACAGTTCGACATATAAAATCGCTGTTTTCAAATAATTTTTAAAGTTTTTACAGTAATTTCACAGGACAGTATTTTTTTCTGCTTTTGAATATTTTAAAAACTTCAGAAATTTTTACTTCCATGTTACCTGTTCTTGGAAGAACTCTGCTTTTTTATTCAGATGCGTATCTACATTAATAAAGCACACAGGAATCTCTATATTAATGTGTTGGATTCTCAGCAAGGAGTTTATTGGAAAAGTTAGTTTAGACTCANGCTGAGGGTTTTCTGGTCAGAATGGAAAAAGCTCTGGTTTAAAGCTGAATCCCAAATAAAGGCTCACTTGCAGTGGCTTGGTGAGAACTCCTAAAAGCTGCTCCTTTCCCTGCAGTATGGGGGTAAAAGCCTGCAACACTACAGTCATTATCCCAGTCTGCCTTCTTTTTTCTGCAGAGAGTGAATAAAAGTTATATGAATTATATAAAATTTTATTAAAATTTTATTAAAAATATTATTAATTTAGATCTTAAAAATAAAATTGTTGAAATGCCCACAAGAAATAATTAACTGAGGATNAACAGATGTTTTAATATTCATGAAATATTTTTTTCAAATAGAATTAAAAAAACAGTTCGACATATAAAATCGCTGTTTTCAAATAATTTTTAAAGTTTTTACAGTAATTTCACAGGACAGTATTTTTTTCTGCTTTTGAATATTTTAAAAACTTCAGAAATTTTTACTTCCATGTTACCTGTTCTTGGAAGAACTCTGCTTTTTTATTCAGATGCGTATCTACATTAATAAAGCACACAGGAATCTCTATATTAATGTGTTGGATTCTCAGCAAGGAGTTTATTGGAAAATTTAGTTTAGACTCAAAGGAAAGATACTATTCTTTATTGTTCCCCAAAGTTGTCATTAGTTGAATATTAAATACCTACAACTTCTTTCCTTGTTAGTGCCTATTGTGAAATGTTGCCCATTGTCACATCAGTGTAAAAACTGCCACCACCTCCAGCAGAGCCATTATTTTTTGTGTTGCATCAAAAGGATTTTGCAATATTTCCAGTAAGTTACTGAAAACTGTCATAATAGAAAACCCAAACCCACTACTAATAAGATGCCTGCTAATAAAATCATTTGTGGTACAAAGTCTCTTCATCCCCTTTTCATAGAAACTCATGCCTGATTAACTGAGTTTCAAATCATTTGTCAAATAATTGTGAAAAAGTTCTTAACCACAAATCTGTGCCTATCCTAACACAAAAAGAGTGACTGACACTGAACCCCCAAAGTATTTTCATTTGCTGCCTCCATGCAGAAACTGTAGTCATTGGCTAAACTGTGTGATTTTTCTCCAATACCCCCTCACTAAACCATCCTTGCTGCTGAGAGCATGGTGAACATGAGCCCATACAATGATCCTTCCTGATTTATTTTAATTCCATAAAAATGGTGTAGACAACACATGTGCTCATACTGATACTCTGTATGTTTATTCTGTTTATATGACAGAGTATCAATGGGGACTTAATGTCCATCTTCTACACAGTGATAAAACAAATATACAGTGCTGCTTTATGGTTGTGATACCAGTACTCCAGCTTGTATTTTTTTGTGAATATTCCAAAGGTGACACAGGTGGAGTTACAGAAATTTCTCACTGTTTGTTCTCCAAGTCCAGTAAAAGACTCACTCTACCCTAATTTGAATATTTGTATCAGTATTCAGATGAAATATTTTAAAGAAAACAAGAGGCCAGTGGCATCCCTGGTGTGTTCTGGTAAAGGCACTTCTAATGCAATTCTGTCCCATTGAGTTGAATTTATTTTGACTTTTGGCAAACCAATCAAGAAAATGAGGGACAAAAATCTAGGAAGTAATACCATGGGCACTGGGAAGCCCAAGTCCATAAGGGTATCAGCCTCAGGGCCTTCAAGGCCCCAGACTTTTGTCTTTCCTAGTAGTCATTTGGAATGAAATCTCAAGGACAGAATATTTTTATGTTTTTAGTTTTTGATTTGTATTTTTTTCTAATATGTAGTTGAAAAACTGTCTTCACGTGTCAACTTAATTCTTCTTTTCCACCTTCATGTAGCTCTTGTTTGTGTACTAATATTACTGATTGTTTCTTGTTTCAGCTATTTGTACAAGAATGAAATCCAGTCAATTGACAGGCAAGCATTTAAAGGACTTGCCTCTCTAGAACAACTGTAAGTGCCTTTTCTGTGCTGTCATCTTCATGGTTCCCCTGCAGAGGAAAAGTGCACGTCTTGATCTGTGCATCCTACCTGCATGCTCTGCATGTCTGCACTCCCTGGGTTGGGCAGAGAGCCCCTTAATCATTTGCATGTTAAAAAAACCACAATTGATCTCTGTGTCAAATTCCTCATTTCTATGTTTGTCTTTTATTTGTGATTTGCATTCCTGATGTCCCTATACATTGTAACATAGCTTTGACAAAGGAGAATTATTGTGGAAAATGTTGAAAACTAATGTGTATTGCCTAGAGATAGATTCTACTTTCATTTCTGCAGGTTTTTATAATATCTCAATTCCTTTGACTGCAGCACTTACTTTGTTTTATGCACATTACTAAAGCTGAATTAGCCTCTGCAAGTTCAACCTAGTTTTGTTACACTTTGAAAAAAGAATAGCTTTTTAAATAAAAACCTTGCTATTATTTATGTGTGTTAATCATTACCATATACAGATGTTTAAAAAGTAAGTCCATCATTTGCATTATAGATGTTTCAGTAATGTCCTCCAGAAAGATCAATTAAAATCATACTTCTTTTCTTTTTAATGAAGAATAATTTCTACTGAAAAAGAATGAAGAATGTAGTCCTAAGCATGACAAAACCCACTTGTATTGATTCCATTAATTTCAACTATATTTTGTTTTATAATCACTATAGGAGGGACATATTTGTTTTATAATCACTAGGAGAGATATGAATTGCTGGTGTGAGTCCAGAGAAGGGCGACGAAGCCAGTGAAGGGGCTGGAGCACAAATCCTGTGAGAAGCAGCTGAGGGAGCTGGGGTTGTTTAGTCTGGAGAAAAGGAGGCTCAGTGGAAACCTTATTTCTCTCTACCACTACCTGAAAGGAGGTTTTAGTGAGTTGGGGAGTGGTCTCTTCTCCCAGACAACAAGTGACAGGACAAGAGGAAATGTCTTCTAGTTGCACCCGGAGAGTTTTAAATTGGATATTAGGAAAAAAAAAAATCATGGAAAGGGTGATAAAGCATTGAAACAGGCTGCCCAGGGAAGCAGTGGAGTCGCTCTTCCTGGAAGTGTTCAAGAGATGACTGGATATGGAACTTTGAGGTCATAGTTTAGTGATGAACGTGATAGTGGTGCTAGATTGATGGTTAGACTTGAAAATCCTGAATGTCTTTTCCAGCCTTAGGAGTTCTATGACTCTTTGATCAGAAAGCATTGCTCTACATTCATTGTGATAATGTTTAGAAAAAGAAAAAAGCTGTAAATATGTAGTTGTTTCACAGTTTGGCTACCAAATAACAGCAGTAAACCAACGAGTTTTGTAGTGTATAAATTGGGGGCTGAATAATCTTGAAACTCCTGAAAGGTATCAGAGTATTACAAGTGTTCTACATGTACCAGTTTCCTTGTTACTGTAAACCTCTAATGGATAATAGTAGACAGAGAGTATATATGAAATAAAATGACACTTCATATGGGTGCAAAATCATACATGCTCCTTTTAGAGTGCAATAGATGCCTTTTGAAGGAGGAGCTTCTATGTCAAACAGAAGTGTTAATTATAAAAAAGCATATAAATATGTAATTCTTTTCCTTAATGCCTTTCTCTTCCTTCTCCTTTTACTCTAGAAATTATTACTGCACCATATTGACAGCAACTGGTAGGGCTTACTTGCATGTTAATAGCATTACTTAATTTCTGTGTGGAATTTGGAATACTGAGGCCCATTCATTGAATTACCAGGGTTTCCAAAATAATGTTGTTTCCCATGCCACAGGCCTCATATGCTGCAAGTGGTAACATTTGTCCTTTTTTCTTGTGTTCTTCTTTACTGTTGATCTTTTATTTCTGAAAAACATAAATTAGTTTGAAATATTTACACCTTCTGAATGCACTTTTCTATTATGTGGCAGTTAAGCCTCTCTGCCTGTGGTGATATCACACTTTATCAGCTTAAGCTTAAAGTTTTGAGACACCAACATTATTCAGTATGAAACTGAGATTCAAACTCCAGGCTTGAGTCTCATCCCTAGCTGGGAAGTATAGAAATGGAGCCTGGGAGAGTCACTGCTCATTGCCTGCCTGTGTGTCATGGCAGCACCTGCAGCTGCTGGGGAATGGGGTGCAGGTACTTCCCCACTGTCTGCCTCAGAGCTTACTGCTTTTTAGAGCTCCTCTTCTTCTCTCATAAGCAGAGAGCTTGCCAAGAAGGAAAATGAGAGCACATGAAGCCAGTGGCAGGAACAGAAATAAATTTAATGGGGAGTACTCTTTGAAAATTTTACTTTATGAGAGATTTGGCATTTATGCATCCTTAGCATAAAAATATGTTCTGACTCTACAGGGTCTCTTTTATCACATCAGCTTTAGAGAAAAACTGCTGACAAGACAAGAGTTACTCTTGGCAAACAAGTTCCCAAGTGTCCTAATTTCAGTTTTGAATTGCATTGACAGTACTAAGTTGATGTTTCTGCATTTGAGGTCTCTGTGGTCTCAAGTTATCAAACACATTTTGCCACTGGTTGTGTTAACTCAGCCAAATGCTGTTCTCAATGCTCAGCAGAGTTCTCAGAAGTAGACACTGTGGACCACATTTCAGGGAAAGACTTGTTTCACCACAATTTCTTCTACTCCAGTGAAGCAGAATTCAACTGATACGTATTTAAAAAAAAAACCTGAACAGCAAAGCAAACACATTTTTGGAGATTGTTGTTGTTGTTAACAGAAACTAAATGTAGTTAGATTTAGGAGGCCTGTTGCATGTATGAAGGGACAACCCTCCCCCCCACCCCCCCAAGTATTTACTGCAGCTGGCAGGTTCCTCCTTAAAACTCTGAAGCAGAATTCTTAGCTGCTGATGTAGTCAAAATAGCTTTTCCTTTGGAAATTTCTGCCAAGTGAATGAGATCTTTGAAACCTGTTTGTGCTAGGGTTAATTCTGGAGAAAAACTGATAGTTTTAGGTACTTGAACACACTGAACCATACATATTTCATCACCTAACTTTTCACCTGTGACTGGGCATGAAGGGAGAGAGCTGATGAAAAGTAGCTGCTTAGTACCAGTTTAGACACTGTTAAATCTGCAAGACATATGTTTGGGTCTGGCAAAGACAGCAGAAAGCTGCAGGAAACTTACATTTTTTCAGAGCAGCAGCTGGAAGGCGGACAGAACACCCGAAAGGCGAGGGGGCTGCCTCTGTATGCTTGGGCTTAGACAAGGGCTCTGTGCCTCTGTGTGCCTGGGTTTGGCAACAGAATTCCACCTGAAATGTCACTAATACCCTGCCTGAGAGGTCATGAGTTTGGATCCCAAGATCTAGCTCTAAATGGAATCCATTTCCACATGTGTTATACATTGCTTTGCTTCCAAATATCTGTCATATTTTTGAGATCCCAGCTTATAAGTTGTAGCTATCAGGGACAAAAAGTGTACTCTCCAGTATTTAACTAGAGGGATCCCCAAATATTAATGGAATTATTTAAATCTGTTTACCTAATTCTAGTTATACATTTTCTTTTTCATATTAACATACTAATACATACATTGTTCTTTATAAAGTGTTATTAGTTATGATGTAGTTTATGTACGCATATACATATTTAGGAGGAATTAATAGACAAAAACCTCAACTAACAATAGTGATACAGTTTGTTATATTAAGTTTATTTATCTCAATTCAATTTTCATTATTTTTGAAGTGTTGCTACTTATTTTTTTGTTTTATACTACAAGTTCCTGATTTTTGCATAACTATATCAGCAGTTATGCACATTTAACACAGAGGAGTCTGTGTAAAGTTGCTGTTAAAACTATCTCTGGGAAGGAATAGTGAAAGATAATGAATATACAAACAATAATTACTAAACAAACAAAACCAAAGGTATGACAGGGGCCTTGAGATGTATATCCTTATTATTCTAAAATAAGATCAGCTAGGGACAAGAAACTGAAACAGATGCTTGTCTAGCCTTATTTTTAAAGTCTTCAGAGAGGATTCCATGCCATCCTTAAGTATCCTGTTCCAATATTTTATGTCATTACCACAACATACATTTAAACCTTTGTCTTTGTGGTTTGAGGCTGCTACTTGTTGTCCCTGGGCAAGGAAAGATCTTAGATAAATATGGAATATATAGGTTTGTTCATTCTCTTTCAAATAATTGAAAGGGCAGACATGCTGTTTAAATATTCAGAACATAGATTATGCCCAGCTAATGGGTTAGTAAGTACTTCCCCAAAGATGTGATGATACTATTAGAAAAAGAACAATTGGCATATATGATTAAAGTCCTTTCCCACAAAAACTACAAAGCTACAGATGATATAATCTAAATTTAGTGCTGTGAAAAATGCCATTGAGACTGAATTTTACTGTAAATTTGTGTCCTATAACATTAATAATAAGAAAGACAATGTATACCATGCTTATTTGATAAAATCTTAATCATCCTCTTGAGAGATTTCATTTGAACTTCTTTTCCTTATAAGTATTTCCTTTCTTGCTGTTTAATTCCTGATAGTGAGTTTAGAATTAAAAAAGAAAGACATGTAGGTATTTAAAAATCACTCTTGCATGCCTTTTCTTTCAATTTTCATTCTGAAAGTCTTTTTAATATCTAATTTATTACATGATTTGACTATTTTTAGTGTTTTGTACTCTGAACATAAAAGATGACTATAAAAATATGCCAGTATGAGATTATTTCCTGAATATGGTTACCTTTAAAGTGAATTTTTAATCCAATAAATTACCATATTAATTAAAATATTAAAATATACCTTTACAGAACTTTAATGTGTTACATAGAAGAAAATAGTAGAAGCGATAAAACTAAATGATAAAAAAGGATTAAAGTGTAGGTCATAATGCCAAGGATTTTTTTATTCTCTTTATTGTAGACCTAAAATGCAGTCTGGTTTCTGCATCTATTTATTTTGAATTACAAATTATTTTGGCCAGATGTTTAGCACCTTGTTCTATTCATAAATTGTGTGGTAAGTTGCTCAGGACTTTTTTAGGTCATAATTTAAAGACCTGCAAAACCCAAGTAACATATATAGCCCAACTACTGTGAAGCAGTTAAGAGTATTTTCCAGCTGGATTTCATGGTTTGACTTTTTTGAGCTATTTTAGACAATGTGATACCTGATGAGGTAAAGTTAGCTCTTATACTGTTCATCAGCACCTGAATTGTTGTGTTTGTATCTGGAGTGATGTAAGCTTGTAAACAAGGCAAGATTTATAACAGAAATATTTTTTAAATTTGTTTGGAAAAACAAGGTGACTTTTCAGGTACATATTGATTACATCTGTAATTCTAATAGTCCTGAGTACTAAACAGCCATATGGGCTGCTGCTTTGAGTTTTGCAATGTATACACTACTTAAGCCATCTGAGAGAGGTATTGTTTCCTTTTCTTTTTTTCCTAATTTCACCCTGATTCATGGCCCTGAAGAAGGGGTTGTGTGCCTCAATGTGTCTGCTTTTAAAAATGTTTTTTTTTTCTTTGAATAAAGGATGCCTACAAATCTTGCCTTGTCAGTGCCTAAGAAGTAAGAGAGATTAATTTATTTGGAATATATAGAGGTGTTTGCAAGATGCTCACAAGCCATAAAAATGCAACTAGAATTAAGAAAGTTAAAAATGAAAAAAGCACTGCTGACTGCAAAAGAAGCAGTGTTTGTAATTTTTTGCAAAATGAAAGCTGCTTCAGAGGTAACAAACCCTGTAGTTGTGCCTGGTTTTTCCCTTCATGATCTTTCATTGCAGTGATCCCCACATTGCCTGCCCTCTCCCATATGCTGCTGATTCTGGAAGGTGGAGGAGCAGAGCTGTGGCTCCTGGCAAGCTGTGTCTGCCCACCTCATGGCTGGGCCATGCCCAGTCCTTGTCCTGCCAGTTGTTCTTCACTGAGGTCTCTTCTCTATGCTGGCAAATCGAATGAACCTTGCAGGAAATATCTGCCTCTGCCTTTTTTAATTTAGAAGAAATCACCCTGTATTTTTAGTGGGGAGATGAAAACTGGCAGACACAGCAAGGTGATGCAGTTCTCTGATTCTTCATGCTAACAAGACCATACTTTATGCTCAATATGCTCTGTGGCCACGCCTTGCACTGGCAGTAGGCAGACTTGACACTCTGATGTGCTTGATCACACCCGTGCTGATTTATTGGCTTTTTCTGTGGTCCCCATTCACTGCTCCCTGGCATTGCTCACTGGCTCGTGCTTGTCCTGGGAGGCTGCCAGGCATGTGCCTGGCTTCCCTCTGCACGCGCCTTCCACAGCTCCCTGCAAGGCCTTGGCTGGAATCACCGCTTCTTCCCGCTTTTCTCCCTGCCCAGCCACCATCTGGCTCAGCACAGGCAAATCCCCATGTCCTTGTCCTTTTCATGCTGAGGGATTGATGTTTTAGGAAGTACTGAGCTCTGAGTTGTTCTCTCTGTTTTTAAATGACAGGCTTTTTTGTTCTTCAGACCGCAGTGATTTCTGTATATGCACATTCTCCAGAGGTTCCTGTGTTTGTCACAGGTCAAGTAGGAAACTTACAGAGTTTTGAATACATTTGGATATAATCAGGATCCAAAGTCTATAAATCATTTTCACAGTTTCTTATGCCAGTCTTACCTATTATATCTTGTTTTCTCATCTGCAAGGTTAAGGACTATCTCCACAAAATAATCAATGCTGGAATGGCCCTGCCTTTGCAGTCCATTTTCACAGATCAATAGTCTGGTTAATTGTCTTGCTATGTTAACTTGCTCAATTTTACAGCATTAACAGTTCTGTAGATTTATTGTTGTATAATGTTACTAGCTTGCATAAGCATCATGAGAGCATCAAACAGCACCAATTGCGAGGAAGCCCTTCGTCTAAAGTCAAATTAGTCAAACGGTTTTATATTACAAATTTGGTTTTGAGAGCATTCACAGCTTTAAATGCCACTGTTCACGGACTAGAGAAGGTTATTTCTCAGCATCTTTTGAAATTTTCACTCACGGAAATGAAAACATTTGCCTATGAAAAATGTTATCGTGCTGGAAACTGTAAACGTTTTCTAAATAACCCCAACATTTTTCCTGTAGAAAAATAATAATTTTCTTTTTTTGATAAATTTTTTCAAGCATGCATACAATAAACATCAGACTTGGCGAAACAGTGTTCAAATTATCGTCTCCAAAATCTCCAAAGCAGTGTTTGGGATTTTTTGCTTATATATGTACACACACACACAGTGTAGTGATCTGCAAACCTTTCTTTGTTTGTCATGTCTTTTATTTCTCAGATTCAAGTATGAGATTCAGATGGTAACAGAAAAAAGCTGCTACATCACTATGGCCATTTAGATCTGTAAAGAGTATGGAAACAATAAATTCTTAAAAATATTTCACCAATTAAGAAAATTGTTTCAGTATTTTTCTTTTTGTTTAACATATTTTTAGGTATCTGCACTTTAATCAAATAGAAACGTTGGAACCTGAATCCTTTACTCATCTTCCAAAACTTGAAAGGCTGTAAGTTTGTTTTTCTTGGGGTAAGATTCAGAAGACAGCTTGTTTCCTTGTTTGAATTAAATGAAGCGTTTGAATCTAAAAAATAATATTTTTATCATTGCCATAGATTGGTTTTAATCCAATTTTTTTTTTTACTGTAACTACTGTGTACTCTTTCCAAGAACATTTTGGTGAGGCTGACTTTAGAGGCATGCAGAAGTAAGCATTGCCTGTGGTTTATTTTTCTTTTGCAGAACTGTTTCCCAAAGATCGGTGATCAATGTTTGAACTAAAATAAATGTTATGAATGAAGAACTAGACAATTTATTTAGGACCTTTTTTGGTTTTTTAAATTTCTAATGTGAATGCCTATGAACTCCCTTCCTTGAAGTTACTTATGACTTCATTTTCCCCACATGGACATACCCAAGTACACCTTGGAGGCCGCTTAAAAAACAGCAGACAATGAGTTGCCGAACATGTTAAATTTTTTTTTTCTTAAATTTTCTTAGATTACTTTCTCTTGAAAATGTTCCAGAAGTATGTAAATTAAATGAAGGCATCAAACGAAAATCTGAATTATTACATGTATATTTCTGTGTTTTTAACAGGTTTTTGCATAACAACAGAATAGCTCATTTGATTCCTGGAACATTTAGTCACTTAGAATCTATGAAGAGACTGTAAGTAAATGGAATTATTATTGAACTAATGAACCCAATTAGACTGTATCTTCTCTTGCAACATTTATCTTCCTTGCAAATGTCTTTTATGGTGTAATTGTTTTAAATTTTTTTTTTTCATAACTGTACTCCAGTTGTTTATGTGCATAGATTGAGAACATTGTTTTATATCTATTCTCTTTAGTTACTGACTACAGTTTATTTCCTATATTGGGGTTATTTGTAATCATAGTTTTATAGATTAAATAATACATATAGATTGTTATTTGGGCATTAAAAATAATACACGTTCTTCTAATAGTACATGTTCTTCTAATAGACGTTCTTCTAATAAAAACTACCAGAATGCCTATAAGCAAGTAACCATCACCTGCGTGGCACGTGGCTGTTGTCTGTATTCACAGACAAGGCATTGCTCCATTTCCAGAACCGTGTTGATCCTAGGAAACGGCTGAGGGTTGCTAACAGAGCTGTGGCTGCCCCTTGTTCTGTGCAGGCGCTTGGACTCCAACGCTCTCCACTGCGACTGTGAGATCCTGTGGCTGGCGGAGCTGCTGAAGACGTACGCGGAGTCAGGCAACGCGCAGGCGGCCGCCACCTGTGAGTATCCACGAAGGATCCAGGGAAGGTCAGTTGCCACCATAACACCAGAAGAACTGAACTGTGGTGAGTCTGCCACTTCCTCGTGGCTTATTTAATGGGTTGCATGTGCCTAAACGGTATTTTTGGGGGAGTTAGAATTTATTGTTCTGTTTATTAGCACTGACCTCCTCTGGTTAATACTGGTTATTTTTAGAAATCTCTCTGTGTTCCTTTTCTGGTTTTGTGTACTTCTGACAGAATTGATTGCTTTTATCCTTCAGCCTATCTTTAATGAAACAAATATAACCGTTGTTTGAAATTTCACCTTGAAGAGATAAAGGTGATTATCCTAAAGGAGTTTATTTTTTCCTTTTATATATCAGTTCTGATCATAACAGGATTGTCAACTAGAGTCTCTGGTGTTGCATTAATATTATTTGGTGTCATTTATTCCCTTCTATATGAGGGAAAGGAAAGAAAGAAGCTTTACTGAATTGCTCCTGATGACACAGTTCTTGCCTTTAAAATTTTTGTTGATGTAGGAATTGGGGTTGGGCCACTGAATTTTTTTTTTACTCAGCTACAATTAATAGGAGTGCCCTATACAGGCACTGAAATCCTCTGCCACTGAGGATTAATGGATAAGCACCTTTGTAATCCTTCTATTTGTCTGTATTCCTTCACCTAGGGGTGCAAAATCTTGACCCCATGGGCACCATGGGACTTGGCCCAGCACTTCTTGTGTTCTGAAATCAAAATGCAGATTTCTCATCAATCTATGGGCATTTGCCTGCCCACCCATGTAATGAAGCCAAGGTATAAAATAAGTAAATTGTCCTTTTGGTTATTTGTTGGATATAATTCTGATCATAAGAACTATGATCATAAGATTCTTGAAAAAAATGCTACAGAGGGAATTTGGAGCAAGAATAATGCACATGGCATTCTGCCAGCTCTTTGCACATCTAAGGAGCCTGAGTATGGAAACTGCAGGAAGCAAGCTATACAAATTATTCTGTGAGGCAGGGTAGGCACTGATACTTATCTAGAGGAAGTTATTTTAAATGGCACTTGCTGCTTTAGTTTTTCCTTCATAGGCAATTTGAGTCTCTGTTCAAATAAATAAAACAGCTGCTTTAGAACCTGATACAAATTTGCACAATCTATTTCCAGTCTGCTGAAAGGTCCTGAGGAGCAATGAAGGAGGTCAGAAACCCCACAGTCATTTTTGCACAAAGAAATGTGCATTTAATCCTAACTAAGCATATACATATTTGTCATAACATTTGCGAAAAATATATTTTACAAGATGTGTGGAAATATTTTTATTTACCAGTTTTTAGTAGTTTTAAAATAAGTAAGAGTTCTTTGTATGTTTTATTGTTGATATAGAGAGGCCAAGAATTACATCAGAGCCTCAGGATGTGGACGTTACCTCAGGGAATACAGTGTACTTCACTTGCAGGGCTGAAGGCAATCCTAAACCAGAAATTATCTGGCTTCGAAACAAGTAAGTTTATAAGAGGAAGAGAGAAACTTCATGTAAGTACATTTGCCGCTGTGTGTGTACATTTCTGGGTGCATGTCCATGTGCTGTATATGGTAATATATGAAATAGTTACAGCAAAAACATGATATAATTAAAATATATGAAGTAATGATGGCCCATATCTTTTTTATTAGTAATTCTAAACATTTAAGAACTGGTAGCTAGAAAGTATTATTCCTCTAGTACTATTTGTGAGATGTTCAGCTGTAGTATACCTGCAAAGCTGCTCACACCTGTAATACTAAAACATTTATATATAATTACCGGGCAATCCACTGTGGACATGTTGCATGTGCAGTCTGGAGATTACTTTGGGGCAGACAAAAGATACTTTTTTTTTTTTTTTTTAATTACTGCAGCTGGATACAATTAAAGTTTCAGACAACTCTTTCTGCAGCCCTGGCTCCTCAGAGGTAGCTTCCCTCCAAGGTGTAGTTCTGTCCCAGGAGAGGAGAGAGACATCTGTTTCCAGACTCCTCAAACCAGTACATGGAGGGCAAGCAAGACTTTTTAATAGCCTTTTTAATAATAATCATAAGATTATAGTGTAATTCCAGTTGGAGGAGGTCTCCTCCAGTGCAGCCTTCTGTTCAAAGCAGGATTATACCAGGTTGCTTTATCCAGATGGGTCTTAAAAGCTTCTAAGGGTGGAGATAGCACAAGTTGTCTGGGCAACCTGTTGCATCTCTTTCACTCACCAATTAGAAGATGAGGGATGGTTCTGTAAAGGATGACTATCTTTCAACAGCCCAAGGGCCAGCCTGTTGCAGAGTGGCTTCTCAGGCTGTGCCCAGAGCCTGCACAGCTCCAGCTGCACTGGGCACAGCACATCTGTACCAGCCTTGTGCCAGCACATCACACCCTTAAACTGGCGTGAACTTAAAATGGACACATGAACTGTGAATTTACCATCAGCAAATCAGACTTTGGCTTAATAATGCTCTTACACAAATGGAGAACCTGACCTGAAACATAAATTCCCTTATGGTTTATATAAAACAGTTGGTTAGTTGCTGGTGAAATGGCATGGATTAGAGTCCTGGTTCTATATCTTTGTGCTGATGTCAGTGAGAATGTCTCATGCAGCAAACGTACAGCATTTATGGAGTATGTCAAGAACGGAGCCTTGAACTTGAATGGTATAATTATTTCTTTAAAATTTTCTCTGGCTCATGTATTTGTAATACACAAAGAAAACATATTCAGAATACACAGATGAATTTTAAGAAACTTGAGCTTGGGGTGAGGGATTATTGACTCTGGCTCATTTCCTGGCTGCATGAATGAGAGCAAAGCTCTTTGCAAGGTAGTTGAATATGGCAAGATTTCAGTCAAAAACCAGCAACTTGTTGAGGAGTATGTTGAATAGATCAGTAGGCTGGGTTTTGTACATAAGAGGTGTGATCTCATCCCTGCTCTGTGCTTTCTTCATCATATTGTGAGGACTAAAAAACAGTTCCTTTAATAAAACCCCTTAAGACTTTTTAGGTTACATCACAGAAACTCATCTGTGACCTAACCTGAAGACCTGACTTTAATTTGTATTTTAAACCAGTACAAATTATAATCAGGTTCATTAGTGCTTCTTGAACAATCCAAGCAGAAGTTGGCACAAAAATGGTTTTATAGCAACTAACCTCTCTCCTAGTAGAAAGTATCTTGAATATTGAATTTGCATGACATACTTCCAGTGGAAACAGTTTTAATTTTGCCAACTAGAACAGCCTTTTAAAGACCAGGTATGTGTATTTCTTCACTGTAAGCTTTTCCTCATAAAATTAGTTTATCTTTTCATTTTGAAGATGCATTACTTGAATAAGTGAAATAGTTTCATGATTTGTTTTTCCACTTCTTTTCTTTAGGAGAAAATTTAAAGTTCCATTTTTTTTAACAAAGTAAAACGTTTTTCCTCACACAAATTATTTTGGGTGATTTATCTCCTGGGTTTTATTATTTGTTAGTTTTTTGCACTTGTGATTTAAAGGTTTAACTCTAGCAGATCCTTTTCTTCTCAGTAATGAGCTCAGTATGAAAGAAGATTCCCGTCTAAACTTGCTAGATGATGGCACGCTGATGATTCAGAATACTCAAGAAACAGACCAAGGCATTTACCAGTGCATGGCAAAAAATGTGGCTGGAGAAGTGAAAACTCAGGAAGTTACTCTTAGATACTTTGAGTCACCAGGTAAAGAATATTAAGTCTGAATTTTGCATTCAGACAGAGAGTTGTTTTGATAAACAAGATTACTAAAAAATATAATGCTTTGGTACTTGACATGTAGATTTGTTGGGCTTGGGCATCTTTAAGAAGTAGATCATGAAGCTATAATATCCCTAGAGTAAAAATGCAACTCAGCTGGTTAATTAATATGTTTATTGTGGTAGGCAATTTTGATAATAGTCTCGTAGGCTATAGAAGGAGTAGGAAAAGAGGGTTTACATTGCAACATTGCTCAATGCAGTAACGTTCTCTCTGGATACCAAAAACCACAAGCTGCTGAACAGGCCACTCATGGAAGCTTTGGCACACCCTGTGCAACCATCCTTGCTCAAGAACCTTTTAGCTCTGTCTAGCCAAGGCCTCATGTTTTCAAGGACTAAATTCCTGTCCAGGACTGTAATGTTTGTAAAACACAGACTTTGCTATGAGAACATTTTGTTTTGACACACAGCATCAGGTAAACTTAAAATGTCACTGCAAATTACTCATGTACTTGAGAAAAGTTACTTAAAATGTAGCTTAATCAGTTTTGGCACTTACAGCAATTTTTAGCCTGTTTGTGTTTTGGGCTTCAAATGGGCCTCTGAAGAGACCTTTATAAAGATCAGCATAGAGGAGCAAAATGTTTGAAAATTGTTTTAATGGGAGTTGAGAAAAAAAACTTTAGAGTAATTGTGAGCTTTTGTTTTTATCTATTGATGTCTGCAGTTAGATTAGACTTAAAGCAAGGCAGAGTTTGCTCCAAGATTAGAGGTATGTTGGAACACAGCTATTAACACCCCCTGGTGTCCCCAGTTATAGGCTGTATTTCTCTAAATTAGAGTTGTGTGATCTAAAACTGCATTTTGGCATCGCTGTTTTCTCACAGCCCGGCCAAGTTTTGTGATTCACCCACAAAATACCGAAGTGCTGGTTGGAGAGAGTGTTACCTTGGAGTGCAGTGCAACTGGGCACCCTCAGCCACGAATTACCTGGACCAAAGGCGACAGAACCCCTCTCCCAAATGACCCTCGTGTCACAATAACTCCGTCTGGAGGACTTTATATACAAAATGTAAAGCAGGAGGACAGTGGCGAGTACACCTGCTTTGCAACTAACAGCATCGATAACATCCATGCAACTGCATACATCATAGTCCAAGGTAAATAGTGTTAAACTAAGAGAGACATATTACTTGAAATTGTGTGGGTTTGTCTTTTCTTCTAAGCTGACAGAGCCAAACTAAAAACATAAGAGTTTTTACTTTTAATTGCACTATTATAGTCCATAGGGAAGTTGCTATACATTTCACGCAGAGTAAGATATTCTATACTATTTTCCTGAAAATTATGTTTCATTGATTATATCAGAAGTTTAATCTTTTCAAATGTTAACTAATTTTTTTCCGTGGAGGAACAAACAAGCAGTGTCAAATTTTTGAATGATTAAATGTTTTCTGTAACAGGCTGCAATGCTAGAGATTAGAATTTGTGCCTGGAGAACTAGAAATGGAGTTTTGAATACAGATGTGTGCCACTTATCTTTTGTAGATACTTCAGTGAATGTGGAACTGTTTTCTGCTGAGTTTAATAGAAACTATCATTATGCCAGCTGAGGCATTAGTACAGCTTTTCTGCAAAGCAAAAGTCAAAGTATTCTAACTTGTGATTGTAATAATTTTGATATTGTATGTCAATAGTGTGATTATAAAGTATTTGAGATCAGCCATCAAAAGTCTCCTGTATATATATATAATATTTTTTCCAAATACTTTCATGCTAGAACTTCTATTTACTTTACTTTATTTACTTTAAGTAACCTTTAAATTTGTTTGCTTCTGTTCTTATATTAAAGTCTTTAGTTTGCAAACAGTTAAGATTGCAAATGCCTTCTTAATGAGTTCTAAAGCTACACAAAACAACTTGTCTGTGTGGTTTGTTCGTTTACTATTTACCAGTGGATAATTGTGTTTTGAGAGCTGAGCAAATACTTACACTCGTAGTGCACAGTGTTTCTGCAGAATCTGATCCAAGCACTTCTCATTGCTTTCATACAAGAAAACAAGCAGGTCAAGAAAGTTTTGACTACATTACATTTTCTTCAGAATTTAACTGGGAAGTTTTGATAGAAAGAGAAGATAGTATTTTTAATTAAGGGAAGACTCTACATCAATCTGATTCTACAAGTCTTACTGTACCTCTTACTTTGGATCTATGACAGTAGATCCCACATGCCTTCACTGACATCAGGGCCAGGTTTTGAGAGAGATGTTCCTTATGCACGAGTGGCTGCCCTAACTCTCTTCTCTCTAGGGGTCACAATATAAAAGAATTCCATTAGCATCTCTCTACCCACCAATATTTCAACTTACACAGGAAATAGTATGAAATTTAGTCATGCATTTTTCGATTTTTTTAATGGCTTTATTTTCTCTTCTGTAGCTCTACCTCAGTTTACTGTCACTCCACAAGACAAAACGGTGATTGAGGGACAAACTGTTGACTTCCCTTGTGAAGCACAAGGTTATCCCCAGCCAGTTATTGCCTGGACTAAAGGAGGTAAGCATGTTCCATTCATACTTTCAAACTACTAGGATAGTTTAGCAGTCATATTGGAATCACTTCTTTATTGAAAGGAACTGCATATATTTGTGTAGATGCTTCAGTCTCTGAAGGAAACAGAGTTCATCTTTTTCTCCTTTAGCTGGGAAAGAGAAGGTGTCCCACAGGAGCTAGCTGCCCAAGCATTTTTCATTATTAAGTAAAAAAGAGTCACTAAAATATATATGTCCATAATGAATTCCTAATATTAAATGTTAAAAAAATGAGGCAAATTATGTGTAGCAGTACATATCACTGCTGTTGTACTGCAGAAGAAATGGAGATGATGGCTGTCATTAACTGGAGGTCTGAAATTAGGTGGGATGTGCTCGCTTCAGAAACCAGAACAGTCCAGCCTGTAACTGGCATCAGTGTGCCAGCATCTCTGTCACTTACTGCACATTGACAGAAACAAAGAGGTGCACTCTGCTGTTTTATCAAGTTATGGCTGTAAAGGCATTAAGCCAAATCTAGCAGGAAGAAATACTGTAGTGGATGTTCTGTCAGTAGGCAAATTTCTGTTGATTCAAATAAAAAACTCTAGCAGGCTAAATAACCCTTAGGAAATTCTAAATGATGGTACATAAAGCAGATTCTTAACAAACTGTTCATCATTTTGATGCTAATAACATCCCTGTTTCTCCCCTCTACTTAAACTGCTCCAGTCAAATGAAATGTCCAGAAAGGGAGGATAGGGTACAGATGCTGATGTGTGTTAATTTTTCTTATATTCCATATTTTTTCAGGGCCATGTGTACTTTTCTGTGGATTATCCAGGCCTAGGCAAATGAGATAAATTGCATCTTACACACATGGCAATAATATGACTTGAACAGTAACACATGTTGGTGTTTTCATGCCTTCTCATTTGGATACTTCAGCATGGTTCTTAAATGAAAATACTTATTACACAAACAGAAAAGAGATCAGAATTATGCTTGTGTGCATACATATAATTTGTTTGCTTTTCATGCTTATCTTCTTAGAAGTAAAGGTTTCAAACTTTTTTTCTTGTTTGTTTTGTTGTTTGTTTTTTTTTAAGAAACTTTAATATTTTCCAGTGTTTTATCAAATTTAAAGCCTTCTGCATTTCACTTTTTCTGACACAAAGGGACTTTGTTGCTATAAAGAGCAAATGATGTTGTTGTGTGTTTCAGGAGGCCAGTTATCTGTTGACAGAAGACACTTGGTTCTGTCCTCTGGAACGCTGAGGATTTCCAGGGTTGCTCTGCATGACCAGGGACAGTATGAATGCCAAGCTGTCAACATTATTGGATCTCAGCGCATCGTTGTGTACCTGACTGTTCAGCCTAGAGGTACAGCCCATGCACAGCTGCTGAGAAGAAAAAAAAAAGGAAAAAAAAAAAAGAAAATTTTAATCTTACACTAAAATACACAGTAACACATGTGATTGTTTCTGAGTATATCTCTTTTTAGATCCCTGGTGGTTTCCAATACATACTGGATACTTACCAATATTTGTGCAGGTATATCATTCCTTTAGAGCAGTCTCTCTTCTGGGAAAAAGGTTTACCTGATTTACTTTTTTTTTTTTGGTAAGAAGTGGAGGTTTGCTTTGAGGCTGACATTATTTCTATGCTTTGGAAAATATTTTATTGTGAAAAGTCTAGTTTCTACTAAGGCTCTGTGTTATTTAAACGATGTTATTAACATAATGTTTCATGTCCAGAAACAGAATACTTTATTTTACAGAAGCAACTTCACAAAGAAAAGTAATTTCTTATACTGAAAATTAACTGACACAAAGGAAGTCCTAAAACACAACTTTTTTTCAAATTCTTTTTCAATTAAATTCTAAGTAAGTTACTTCTAGGATATATTGAAATCATATTATCATTCATAATTTATATAACTACTTTGATGTTTAACTTTGAATTCAAAGAGATAAAACATAATTCAAAGCATTTATTTTTACTGACCTAATTTAAAACTGTATATTAGTAAAAGGGGCTCAAATGAGCTTAAAAGTTTGTCAGAAAAAAATCTATAGATTTTTCTTAGTTAAATGTAGTATTAGGAGATGGATTTGTCAAAATTAGCATGTTTTTTAACCTATATAAAATGTTGATTAAGATTATATAAAACAAGTATCAGTTTTTAAAAGTTTTATAGCTTTCCAGCTGTGTTAAATTCCACTGACCTTGAGTAAAGTTTAGTAAAACAACTTCTGTGCAACTCAGGTTGCAAAATTCAGTCACCAAAAGATAGTAAAAGACTGAAGGCTGAACATGTAGCCTCAAATCAGAGCTCTTCACAGATTTCTTGCAATGTTGTTTTCAATTGTCCAAGAAGAGAATTTTTTTTTCTTATATTTTTTTCTTTGGGCTTCTAACAAAAGGACTGTTCATCTGAAGGATGTCTAGTCATTGGTCACTGTGGTTAATGAATACAGATTAATGGTCCAGGTCTGTTTGCTGCTGTTGTGGCATGACTCAGCTCACATCCACAGAGCCAGACTCTATTACCCCCAGTGCTGGACACCTGCCTCTGCATACCATATTATGCTAGAAGTTAAGAATACTTTAAAATCATCCTGAAGCATTAATCATGAATAAGGTCATATAATCGTTAAGATTGGAAAGGACTTTTTATCAAGTCCAGCTGTCATTGTAGCACTATCACCATGTTCACCATTAAACCATGTCCTTAAGTGCCATATCCACATATTTTTGAGCACTTCCAGGGATGGTGACTCTACAGCTTCCCTGGACAATATGTTCTAGTGCTTGACAACACTTTCTATGCAATTTTTTTCTCCCTGTATCTAGTGTAAACCTCCTCTGGCACAACTTAAAGACATTTTGTCTAGTCCTGTCACTTGTTACCAGCCCTTCTCTGGACATGCTCCAGCAGCACAATGGCTTTTATGTAGTGAGGGCCCAGAACTGGATACAAGACTTGAGGTGTAGTGTCACCAGTGCTGAGTACAGGGGGACAATCACTGCCCTGGCCACACTATTGCTGTTACAGGCCAGGGTGCCTTTGGCCTTCCTGGCCACCTGGGCACACCCTGCCTCATGTTCAGCTGCTGTCAACCAGCACCTTGGTTAATTTTCCACAGGTCAGAATTCCAGCCTGCAGCACTGCAGGGGGTGTTCTGATCCAAGGGCAGCACCTGGCACTTGGCCTTGTTGTACCTCATACAATTGGCCTCAGCCCACCTATTCAGCCTGTCCAGCTCCCTCTGTAGAGTCTTTCTACTCTCCAGAAGATCAACACTCCCACCCAACTTGGTGTTGTCTATGACCTTGCTTAGGGTGCACTTCTTCCTCTCATCCTGGTTATTGATGAAAATATTAAACAGGGCTGGCCCCAGTGCTAAGGCCTGGGGAACATCACTTGTGACTGGCCACAACTGGATGTAACTTCATTCACTGCTATCTCTGGGCCTGACCATCCAGCCAGTTTTTAATCCAGCCAAGAATATGCATCCACACCATGGGAAGCTAGTTTCTTCAAAGAAAAAGAAATTTAATCCCTAAAACAAAGTTATGAGGAACTAAAAGCATGCAGATAGAATTGTATAATAGATAAAGAAATGTTCAGTAACTGATAAAAATAGAGTGCTGACCTATTTTTTGATCATCTTTTGCACAAGTTGTATTTCATACTTTATCACTGTATAATTTGGCTTTTTTAGTGACTCCTGTATTTGCCAGTGTTCCCAGTGACATGACAGTGGAGGTTGGCACAAATGTGCAGATCCCATGCAGTGCTCAAGGAGAGCCAGAGCCAGTCATTACATGGAACAAGGTACTACATATTCAGTTATTACAGAAAGGCAGTGGCCTTTCCATCTCTTCACAATTAATTATTGAAAGTGTACATTGTCAAATTGTTGCTTCCTATAATGTCTGAAAACATTACCTGAAGTCCGATCAGTAAGTATTTAATACAGAACATACATCTATAGATACTAAATCTGAATTTTATACAGATAAATATACATATGTAGTTAAGCAAATTATTAAGCAGATCAACTAAAATTCATAATGTATGCCTTAAAAGGTCACTTAGTGACAGTTCTGTGTGAATATCCTACACATATTCACACTTTCAGTGATATTATAGATATAAACCAATAAAAAATTCTCTATTGGAGCAATTTGCTACTGCTAGGTTGAGACCAAACAGGACAGGCTTTGGTAACTTCCTGGTAACCTCTCTTTCTGGCTTTGATTTCCACTGATGTAATAATTGCTATATCAAACTATAGAGTATCAGCAGAGTTACCAGTTAATTAATGAGTTGCTATTATTAATATTCAATTTTTTCTGATTATATTCTTCTCTTCAGTTAGTGAGTATTAGAAATTTACTTTAATGAACCTTAAGTAGCTTCTAAATGTATAGCACATGAAGAACTGATCTACCTAATGCTCTTGAGATCTATTTCAGTTGGTTAATTTTGAGAAAAATGAAATATGTATGTTCTCACATGGTGCTATCTTATTTTTGGGTCATAGATTTTATGTGGTGAAAGCCTATTAAAATACTTTGATTTGTAATAATAAGTAATTTTAGAAGTAAAGAAATACACTACAATTTAGAAGCACATGTGATTCTTCTATATAAGCTTATCTAAATCTATCTGACTGTGAACTTGTCATACGAAGTAGAAATATAAAATAAAAAAATAAAAACAGAAGAGAAAAAGATGACAAAAAAATAAAGTGTGTTTTGAATAAGTAAACTTTGGGCTTTCCTGCAGGATGGAGTACAGGTAACTGAGAGTGGAAAATTCCATGTTAGTC
The DNA here is from genome assembly GCA_013389925.1 of Aegithalos caudatus. NCBI lineage: Eukaryota > Metazoa > Chordata > Aves > Passeriformes > Aegithalidae > Aegithalos > Aegithalos caudatus. The sequence goes on along the minus strand of WEIU01004962.1, from coordinate 16,385 downwards.
CAGAGGGGTTTCTCACCATTCGCGATGTTGGCACAGCCGACGAGGGCCGCTATGAGTGTGTTGCCCGCAACACCATAGGATACTCCTCTGTCAGCATGGTGCTTAGTGTAAATGGTAAGATACATCACTGAGTGTGACTTAGATTATTAGTTTTGTCCTGGTTGTCTAACATGTAAGATGAAAAAGAATAGTCACAATACTAAATTTTTTATTTCTATTTTTCTCCCATGATTCTTTCTTTTTTTCCCATATTTTAATAAGATGTTGATGTCATAATAAAAATATCTCTAGGTGTTAAGCTTCACAACCAACTGCTTTGGGCTCAAGTTAATCTTTCAACTTCCTTCTTGAGATACTATTTAGAGCTTTTAGAATCTGCTAGTCAAATACACAGCCTAACTTTTAGAAATAACTTGACAAAAGTCTTCTGGCATCTTCAAAGGGACACTTACAGCATTTAATTGAAAATTAGGCTGCAACTAGTGCAAAAATGTTCAGGAAAGACGTAGAGACCTTAAGAAGCTAAAAGAGAAAACACAAAGAAAAGGAGGATATTTGATCTTGTTCTAATTATTTGAAAGTAATAATGGCAAATAATAGTTATCAATTATTACTATGTAAAAATGGCAATAAAGCAGCAAAAGAGGCTAAGGAAGTAACTTTGCTACATTTGACCATAGTGCTTTCTTAACTTACTGACTCAAACTGCTGATTTTTCACTTTAATCTTGATGAAAAATAAAAGAAAACAGTATGATTTCTGTCTCTCAGTAGGGAATATAAGATGATATTTTTGTATCTTTAAAAAATTAATATTGAACAGTGGCTTCTTTGGTATTTTGAAAATTGATGTGAAGATATTTTTAATATATTGGATATTGTTTCTCAGTGTTATTTCAGATGTACTGTATTTTGTTTACTAAATTGATAAACACATATCAGTGATATTTCTAATGTTTGCCATGGTATCAATCACATGGTATTAATAAAATTATGATGCTACCTGTCTTAGGTTGCTTTTAGTAGACTTTTAATCTATACTTTCTTCTATGGAAAATATTTCCTTAATCTGTAAAGATTATTCAGGAAAGAAAAATTGTAGGGCTAGGAATCATTCAGTAATAAGTTTCCATCTACATGTATGAAGTCAGCAAAGGAAAGAAAGTCTATGAAAATCAGTTAATCTGGCTACTCTGGAGATGCATAGCAAAAGCCTATTTTTGTTTAGGAAAGATTATCTAGTTCTCAAGTCACTAAGAGTGCTGAAAAGTGAAACCATGATTTGGAATAAAACACCAGTGGAAATGAGTTCATTCACTTAGTACGGGTGTAAATTGATCGTTCTCATCTACTGAAATCAGCAAACTACAAAACTACTTATTTGCTGATATGCAATAAATAATTGTAATGCAGGTAATTTCTTCTAAACTCTAGCATAAATAAACCTAAAATTAGTGAAACTATTCTTAATTAAGTATTAATTAAACTTAATTAAATATTAATCTGCATTCCATCTGAAACTGCAAATGAAATTTCTCCTTTAAATTAGTAGGAGATGAGATGCTGTTTCGCTATGGCTACTTTAAAAGCAGATGCTGTCAGAGTAACAAGGAGGACAAGTGGACAGATTATAAATATTGGTTAATTGCTGTGTAGGTAGTATTTATAATGGCATAGCCAGAAATGCCTAAAAACTTGCATGTCATTATTTCTTTTAAGCAGGGTAATGCTTTATGAATGTTTCTAAACCAAAAGAGTTTCTTAAGATTGAGACTGAATAAAGGCAAATGTACAGAAGCTGGGAACAGGTTTTGCTGGCTGTGTTGGATAATATTTTAAAGATGCTTTTCTTTAGCCATTTTCTTCTGTCCTGTTCCATTGTTTTGTAAAAGTCATTCCCCCTCCCTGCCCAAATTAAAAAAAAATATATATTGTGGGAGACTTTACAAGGAGCTTTAACTTCTAACATTTATCAGTCTGAAAAAAGAACTGCTAGCAATAAATAATCTAAACAAAAATCAAGTACAGAATAGTTAACATCTGACTAAGGTTTATAATTCAGCCCATGTATACCATTAATCAGAAAGATAGCCCTGCAAGTAAACACCAAGTTTACATCTAATGTTGACAGCACTGAGGAAGGTAACCAGACACTGGATTTCTACAGACTGCAGTTTTGCACTGTTCAGGTCATTCAAGGCACACAAACACTCTGAAACAACTAAAAATTTAAATTTAAACCTGTAAATTACATTTCTTCCTAAAATAAGTAGCTTATCTGATAGTGTTTCTGTATGGTTGCTATTGAAAAAGAAGCTGTCAAGCAAGGACAATTGGTAATTAGCATGAATCAGAGACTATTGCCCTCAGGCAGTGTGGAAGGGGTCAGCTGATTTTGGATGCTGGGAATATACTGCCAAAAGCCTGAGACTGGCCTTAGGGCACAGAAAGGGGCTTCATTTGCAGCTATAGAGTTCCAGGGACTGTTTTATTTGATGGTATAGATGGTTAAGTTTGATTAAGTGGGTCTAGACTATGAAACTCTGGAGACACAATTTAAGCTGCCACTTAGGAAGGAATAATTAAAAGTTGCCCAGAAAGAAAAAAATGAAGTAATGAAAAGCTTGTAAACAACAGTTTTTATGTCAGATGATTTTGTACATCTGCTGATTTTATTCCAGTATATTTGCTTTGGACTTTTTCCCTACTTTACCCTTCTTCCTGTGTGACTTCTCCAATCTAAACATGCTCTGGAAATTGTTAGCTGTTGCCCCTGGATCTGGTGCTTCTTAGTTTAGACTGAAAGAAAGGTTATTAGTCCTACATAGTTGTATAAACATCCAGCTGCAACTAAGCACTGTATAAAAAGGCCTATGCATTACTGCGTTTCCAGTGTTGTGTACAGTTGTTAAATAGCGTTTAAGCATGTGAGTCTTAACCTAGTATTAAAAAGATAATTTTAAAGTGGGAAACAAAGTAGTGATATAAATTAAAAATATATCCTCACTGCCCTTCAAATTTATTCTGTGTTGCTTATTATACTAAGGAGAAGAACAACGTTAATTTATGTTCATTCAGTTATGTAAATTACGTTCATTATGTACTACTTGCAGCCCTGTAAGTGGGCTTAAGTAAGCTCTTGTAAGCCCTTTAAGTTCTTATATTGAATTCAATACTAATTCAGAACTAGCTGAAATCAAAGGGGAAATCTGCATTGATTTCAGTGGGTTTAGGTCAGGCTCTTGATAGCAACACCTGAAACCTGACAATACACCAGAAAAAATAGTAATAATAATAATAATAGTAATAATTCATTTTTGATTTGATCATCTGCATTGAAATTTTAGGTCTAATTAAAGGGTAACTAAACACTGTATGCATTTATCTTAATTTAATCTTGGTTTTGAGTTATAAGCTAGATGACTTTTAAGCTTAGGTTAACTTCTCTTTTAAATTAATTTTGTTCTACTCTAATATGCCTCGATAGAATTCCAAAATGGTTAAGAATTTTATATTTGGATGAACTAACATTTAAAGAACAAAGGTTTACTTTGTAGAACTGAAATGATGTCGTGTCTAGACTCTGTTTTATGGAAATATCTTTTTGTGTGTGGCCATTTTTGCAATAACATGTGAATTCCTTTTTCTCTAGTTCCTAATGTCAGCCGAAATGGAGATCCTTTTGTGCAAACGTCAATTGTGGAAGCAATTGCAACTGTTGACAGAGCAATAAATTCAACACGTACACATCTCTTTGACAGGTATC
>WEIU01004962.1:1323-12609 GCA_013389925.1 Aegithalos caudatus | reverse complement strand
TTTGTATTCTTGAGTAGTCAGAATTAATTTTGTGTATAGTAGAAATAATGGGAGGTTTTTTAAACAACAAACCATTTTATTACTTAAAAGACATTGTTAGTGTCTGGTTGGTTCTGAGAATACCAATAGTTTAAAGTGTAAGGACTCCTATTGTTTATACATTCCTGCTGAGATCTCTGTTCACTGCAGCAGTTCTTCTGCTGAGATAATGTGTATTAAAATGTTACTAAGTACTTAATTACTACTAAATATTAAATTCCTATTATTTTATTGATTTTTTTTTCTTGGTTTGCCTTCCATTTTGAGATGAGTAACCAAGGTATGTACTAATCATGTTGCTGAACATTTATATGATTTATGTAGTATTGTTGTTTTGTAACTCTTGTGTACACTTACTATTTTTTTCCAAACTATCTATCAGTCGTCCTCGTTCTCCAAATGATTTGCTAGCCTTATTTCGGTACCCAAGGGACCCATACACTGTTGAGCAAGCAAGAGCTGGGGAAATATTTGAAAGGACCTTACAGCTTATTCAAGATCATGTACAAGATGGTCTAATGGTTGACCTGAATGGAACAAGTCAGTATTCCTTCCTTATTTTTCTGTTTTGACGTGTATTTGCCTTTTTAAGTCATTATACTTCAGGTGCCATTTGTTTTCTGAGGTTTGGTCCCAACTGCAGAACCATTACAATGAAATCAGTATTTGACTTTGCAAAACTTTACCAAATTCTGTCCTTGGTTTGCACATTGGTCGCTGTATAATTCTGAGCTCTCCAAATGGAGTGGTTTTTTTCACATTGATATTAGGAAAAAAAGTTAAAATTCTGATTATTCTGCTGATCAAACTTGGTATAATGGAAGTACATAATGTATCCTCTTTGTTAATTATCTGTATGTTAATTTACTAGGACCATCGTCTCATATCAGAAAAGACTTTTTCCTGTTGTGTGTTAAAAATAAGTAGTGTTTTGTTCCTGTTTCTTTAAGAAAAAACATTTAATATCAGCATGCCTTGGTAAGGGGAACAAAGAAGGATTTGTATACCTTATACATTTGTATACCAAGGTTTCTGCATGTACCACAATAGTATTCACAGAATCATTTGCTACTTTATAAATGAGTCTCAAACTAAGCTAATTGCTTTGTTTAACACTGACCTGATGTAATGATAAATATGGTTCTTGTTGCTTTTTATAACTAGCAAAAAAAAAGTGTGAGGCTTAATTTTTGCCTTTTAGGTATTGTATTGCAGTCAAACTCATGAAGTCCAGCTGGAGTACATACAACAAATGTGTGTGGATATGTGTGTGGATAGGCTTAAAACATAGGATTGAAGAATTTGGAAATAATTATAGAGTTTTTAGAAGAGCTTTTGAGACTTGAGACATAGCCAAAAACTACACTGTCAGTCCAAAGGAAATACCTTTAATCATTATATTCTTTGAGATGTTTATAATTGAGTATTTATTGTGACTTCTGAAAACTTTAACACTGACCATGAACTAGCAAGTATTTGAGACCAAAGACAGCAAGCTTTATGGTGTACTGTCACACTTGCTAGTGAAATAATTTGCTTGTTACTCAGAGCTGAATAGATAATTTGTGATGAATTGTTTGCCACAAAAACTTACTCAAAATTCTTTAAAAGCTGATGTTTTATAAGAGCCACCCTGTTTGGTTCAGTTCTTTGATTAGATGCATATGGAAGAATATTGAATATATATGCTATAAATATATAGTATTAACAATATATAAGATGTGATGTGTGAGAACTGGTTGACTAGGATTCATATAAGTGAAACACTTAAGGTTTACCAAAAACTGTTATTAAAAGCCTATGGATACTAATTAAGAAACATAAAATCAGGCAACTTTTGGTGATACTGGAAATTCTGTTTGCAACCATATCTTGCTTTTCTCAGACCTACAGAATCCAAAGAAACTTGGCTTTTAGGAAAACTTAAATAGTAAAATAAATCTGTTTCCATTTAAATTTTCCAATCCTCCAATTTTGAATAGTAATTTTTGTGCTTATTTCATTTTATTTTGAAAAGCAGAGCCAAATGAAAAGTGTTACTTAGCACTTTTGCATTGGGAACAGTTGAGAAATGTGACAGTTTCCCAGTCAGAGACTGTTTTGTTGTTGCAAAATCTTTGAATATACCAAAGAAAGACTATAGAACCAAATTTTTCTCTGCAGTGCCAGACTGTATAACAAAAGGAATGGCAAATTATGGAGGTTCAGATTAGATGTTAGGAAACAGTTTCTCACCAGAAGACCAGTGCAGCACTGGAACAACCAATCCAGAAAGGTGGAGGAGTCTCAGACTCTTCAGNAAAAAAAAAAAAAAGGAAATATCTGAATTGAGCTAGCCAGCTTCTAAGCACTGGAAATGCCCAGGCATTTAGAGAGTTGAGACAAAGTTAGTGCCTACAATGTGAGAGGTAATTAAGGAATAGCAAGTGGCATCAGAAAGCCAAAATCTAATCCATCACGAGATATTACATCCCACTTGAACTTTTAAAGAGAGAACCCAAAGCTTTTAATATTTTAAATTAATACTGAAGGTCATTCCACCCAAAAGATTCACAGTTGACTTTTGCTCACAACTTGATTTCAGAACTGGGGGTGGCAATCAGGATAACCAGAAATGTTTAATTGTATGAATAATGACCATAAGCAAAGAACTCCATAATGAATGGCGATCATTTAAACAGAAGTATTCTTATAAGGAAGATAAGTTTTCTGGACATAGTTCTAGAATTTAACTGCCCTGGTAGCCAGGATATTTTAGTATGCTATCAGTTATATACTCAAAGTGAGTATTTTGCTGTATTACCCATTGACACAGGTTTTGCTGTGTAGCTTTTCTTTTTACTAGTATGGAATATTCCATAAAATAATTTCTGTATGCTTACATGAGCATGTTAGCTTTGCCTAAAGCACTAATTCTCTGATATCTTTGCTTTGACTTGTAAACCATATGGAGTACTCATAGCCTGAGGCTGAGAAAACAACTTCCCTGGCTGAGCATAGGTCCTGTCCCAGCTGGACAACTGTGAGCAACCTAGTCCCTTTCAAGCCAAAGAAGAAGCTGGGCTTTAGGTAGTTTGTTTGCAATTGCCTTGCATTGAGGAAGTTGGCAGAGAGCCAGTTGTGCCTAGCATACATTTATGTGTTGAATTTAGATGAAGACCGCTGTCTTTGTAGGCACACTGGGACTGAGCTCAGGACGAAAAGTAATATTTCCCAACTGTGCAATTAACCAATACTGACCTCGTGCAAAACTGCATTCAGTTCATATTTTTGAATGTTTGCCATCATGCTGGGAACCCTTCAGACCTGTGGGAACACAGTACACTCACTCATTTCCTCTTTTCCTTTTGCCTTTATACTGCTTGTTTGGTTTTATTCCTGACTGCAAGCTTTCCAGGTCAAGATCCATCGTGGTGTTATGATGGTTTCTAGTTAGCTATGCTGCCAAATAGTCCACCTCCTGGACTTTTCCCTGGATCCTGGAATTTTGTTCATCTATATTATATCCATTAGTCACTCATGGTGTGCCTTTTGCTTTGGATCAGCGGCTCCTTTTTGAAGGTGTCCCCACTTACTGTGCTTTTGTGTGATTAGTAATATGGTCTTGGACAATGTGAATTTTCATCTTTAATGAAAAATCAAGCCCAGGCTCACATTCAGTCCAGGAGTACAAAGTAAAGATTTTCTGAAGGAAACCTATTCCTGGATACAGTACACGTGTCTTAGCAGCAAAAATTTCACTTTACTTTGACATTTCTGTAGGTCTACAGAGACTGATAATATAGATGTAGCCAGAATTTTTCCCTCTGAAACTAAATCCAAATGTTACTAAGTAAAATTTATTTTTACAATGATTCCTAATATGCAGCAAGGACAAGGCACAGGCTGATTCTTCTGCTATTTGCAGTCAGCCAACACTGTACTGGGAGGCCTTATGGTCTTCAGTCCTTCCACATGTTGTCATACCACAGCAGAGATCATGCAGCACACAACCTTAGTTTGAGGTTCTAAAAACATAATTCTAATGAATTACAGTATATATTTTGTATGTATTCTTTTTTTGTGAACTGAGAAAAAAATACAGGAAAATGAAAAGTATATTTTAATCCCAGAGGTGAATGGTGTGGATAGCAGAGGAAATCTCTGCCAAATGCTACACAAACACTTCTTTTCTATAGAAACTCATCCAGGGTAATGTGAACATGAATTACTCCACAACGTTTGTCCTAGAGATCACTCTGTGTTTGGCTCTATTGCTGGTGATTATTTTATTTTTTCATTGATTGTTTTTTCTTAAAATTTGCAACTTTCACTGTAATAAAGCAAAACAAAATAGTAATGTTCATTGAATGAGCAAGTCTCAAAAGCTAGTCTTGAAGTCCATACTGACATTTTTAAAAATGTTTTTACTAATATGAGGAAAATTTTCTATTTGTCTCAATAGGAGATTTTTATTTCTGAAAATATCTCTGCTTTCCCAAGTGACCAAATAAGTAATGAGTTCCTTTTGTGATCATTTTGTAAAAGTTGCACTTGAATTGGCATTTTAAAAAGTTTCCTCCTGTCCTAGTGGTGGTGAAGTTTTTCAAATGACCTAATGATCAAATATACATATATGATTATTGCTGTCTCTATCTAAAAATAAGGATATTTAATTTGGTTGTAAATGTAAAATAAAATAAAACTATAATAGCATTTCAAATACATTTGTGATCTGTGGGGAACCGTGAGTCTATGAATTCTCTGATTGTATTCTGTCTCTTTTCTCTTTCAGGTTATCACTATAATGACCTTGTATCCCCACAGTACTTGAATCTGATAGCCAATCTCTCAGGCTGTACAGCCCATCGACGAGTGAACAATTGCTCGGACATGTGCTTCCACCAGAAGTACAGGACACACGATGGAACGTGCAACAACCTTCAGCATCCCATGTGGGGCGCTTCTCTGACAGCTTTTGAACGTCTGTTAAAGTCAGTCTATGAGAATGGATTCAATTTGCCTCGGGGAATTGAACCCAGAAGACTCTCTAATGGCTACGCGCTCCCAATGCCTCGCTTGGTCTCAACTACTCTGATCGGGACGGAAACCGTAACTCCTGACGATCAGTACACTCACATGCTCATGCAATGGGGGCAGTTTCTTGACCACGACCTTGACCTCACCGTGGCTGCGCTAAGCGAGGCCAGGTTTTCAGACGGTCAGCATTGCAGTTCTGTTTGTACAAATGATCCTCCGTGCTTTTCAATCATGATACCACCAAATGATCCCAGAGTTAGAAACGGTGCACGCTGCATGTTTTTTGTACGCTCCAGCCCGGTCTGTGGAAGCGGCATGACATCTCTCCTGATGAATTCTGTGTACCCACGAGAACAGATCAACCAGCTGACTTCATACATTGATGCGTCCAATGTGTACGGCAGTTCGGACCATGAAGCGCTAGAAATCAGAGACTTGGCGAGTCAAAGGGGTCTTCTGAGGCAGGGCATTGTACAGAGATCTGGCAAGCCCCTTCTTCCATTTGCCACTGGCCCACCAACAGAATGTATGAGAGATGAGAATGAGAGCCCAATACCCTGCTTTTTAGCTGGTGATCAGCGCTCTAACGAACAGTTGGGTCTTACCAGCATCCACACATTGTGGTTTAGAGAACACAACAGAATTGCCACAGAGCTGCTGAAACTCAATCCACACTGGGACGGTGACACAATATATCATGAAACACGCAAAATTGTTGGTGCAGAAATGCAACACATAACATTTAGCCACTGGCTCCCTAAGATCTTTGGAGAGGTAGGCATGAAGATGCTTGGCGAATATAAGGGTTATGATCCCAGTGTTAATTCTGGCATAACTAATGAGTTTGCAACTGCCGCTTTTAGGTTTGGTCACACACTCATTAATCCTTTTCTGTACCGACTGGATGAAAACTTTGAACCTATTCCACAAGGCCATCTACCTCTTCATAAGGCATTCTTCTCTCCATTTCGGATTGTAAATGAAGGAGGCATTGATCCACTTCTAAGGGGATTTTTTGGTGTTGCTGGTAAGATGCGTGTCCCGTCACAATTACTCAATACAGAATTAACAGAAAGACTCTTCTCCATGGCACGTACTGTGGCTTTAGATCTGGCAGCTATGAATATTCAGAGAGGCAGAGATCATGGAATTCCTCCCTACCATGATTTTAGAGTTTACTGTAATCTTTCTTCAGCTCAGACTTTTGAAGATCTGAAAAATGAAATTAAGAATCCTGAAATCAGGGAAAAACTTAGCAGGTGAGCCTAAGGTGAAGGAAGATTCAATTATCTAAATGTGCATGCTAAGACCATAGCTAAATGTCTTATCTAGAAAAAGATACTTGCTAAGAAAGACTTAAAGGGATATTTTAAGAGATTTCCATCAGTACCAGAAAATAGATTTTAGCAGTTTCCATGTGCAGATAATTTCTCTACATCTCTGTGAACAATATGACTATATACAGTATGCATACAGTAATATATACTGTGTGTGTTCCTTAAATTATAAATTTGAAATTCCTAGTTTTGTAAATGCTCTGTTAAATATGAGTGCTATTTCAGTGTAAGGTTATATTAAATGCCAACTTCATGCAACTATTTAGACATTCAATTCCATTACTTCTGTACAGTGGAACAAATGTCAATATTGACCACTGTACTGTCATGTGGTCATCCTTCACTACCAGTAATCAGTTCTTTAGAGATTCAATGTTTGAAATTAAGTCTACATCTACCTGCCACCCCTAGTTTATTTGCTCAAAATTAAAGACAGAGAATCAATCTCAGCTATAGTATTAGAAAAAGTGTGTACAAAGGCACAGGAAAAAGAAGCTATAAAAAAGAAACAGTTCTAAGAAATCAGAAGAAAGCTGCTAGGAGAAAAAAAAATTGCAGGTTGGACATGCAGACCCACATGGTTTATACAACCTGCATTGCACGATTTCTTGCATATACACCCACAGCTTGTTCACAGAAGTATCACTACATTTTTTCCTGTGAGTTGTTTCTCTTGCTTAGTTTCACCATGTACTGATTATTTTGTAAATATAAAATATTAGTTTTTCAGTGTCTGTGTTTTTCAATTTATAGGTTGTATGGCTCCCCACTGAACATAGACTTATTTCCTGCTCTAATGGTGGAAGACTTAGTTCCAGGAACTCGACTGGGGCCGACTTTGATGTGTCTGTTAAGCACACAGTTCAGGCGTATTCGGGATGGAGACAGGTACATTAAAATACCGTGGAAACAAAATGAATTTTAACTTAAGGATGCTTAATAACAGTTGCCACATCATGTTTCCAAAACAAACTCCATTTTATGTTCATTTATGATTTTAAAATATAAGTGAAAAGATGAAGAATGCATGTTTAAAACATTGTTAGAAGCTATGAAAACAGTGTTTTCCTCATTTTAACATAATTCATGACCTAGAATCCTGTTCTTTTCATGGCATGAGAGTACATAGACTTAAGCTGATTAATTCAGTCATAACGAAAGGAAAACTGAGAAAGAATTAGGAAATTAGATTTTATTCTCTTTATTTAATGTTATTTTCTAAAATTAAATTATTAAATTGATACTTAGGATATTCTAATGGCTTTTTAATTTTTATAGTAAATAGCTCAAACCTTTTTCTATGCTGTTTTAAAAGAACCCCCAAACTTTTTAACATAAAATCTGTTTTAAAATAAAGCTGAATAAATATAAATCTCATGCCTGGAGGCAGAGAGAGTAAAAGGAGAAGAAATATATGTAGGATGAGTTCCAGGTTACTGGTGACAAGTACCTATTTGTGTCACAACAGGATATCTATACTGCTTTTTGTTTATATCTTTGCATTTTTTCAGCAAAAGTACCTTTTCCTGTTTTGTTTTGTTTTCTGGTACAACATTTAGAAACTATAGGAAAATATTGAATATTTAGGGAGTGATATTTGAAGGGAGCCTAACTTCATGTCAAGATGGAAATTTGAGACTGGACTGTAGTACTTGGAAATTCATTGGCCACTGTCCAATACTTTGTGAAAATTATGCACTAAATAGGTAAACAGATAAAATGAAATTTCTTGACCATTATTCTAAGTTTACTACTGGTTTTGATTTTTCATAAAGTTTAAAAAGCCTCTTTTTTTATTAAAATAGATGGAAAAAGTATCGATATTGATTCAGCTTTGAGGGACAGAAACAATGTCACACTGAGCAGTTCCTGTGTGTTAGAATGGTGTAAAATGTTTTCAAATTCTGGACAGTAACTTAAGAAATTTTCTTTTCCACGTGAAGCTTGCTTTTTATAATAATGTATTATTTATATTTGCTATTGATAACAGGCTTTTAGCCGTTTATGTATGAAAAATGAACTATTTGAAACCATAGTGTTTCTTTCTTGAATATAATGAATTAACTGAGCATATATGTGAAAGTCCCTGAATCAGCCATGAAAATAGTTTAACAGAAAAAAATGGTTAGTAAATTAAATCATCTCACTTATCTTGATAATAGACTAGATATAGATTAACCATTCTTCTAATCTCAGCAATTTCATGAAAATGTTTTCATGACCATAAAGTTGCCTACAGAAAGAAATTATGGTAATTTAAGTTTCTTACTTCAAAGAGCCATTAACTTGGTAGTCTGGTGCAATTTTAGATGTCCAGACATACCCAAGACATCAAAATGAGACTAGAAGAGAAATCAAAGAATTTCTTGAAGATTTTGTCCGTTTCAGAGTGTCAGCATGACACCAGCTATTTTTGCATTTGGATCAGTCCCTTGCTACAGCGTTGAGAACAGAATTTATCAGATAATTCATTTTGTGCTGAATACAGTATTGAAATATTTTGAAAAGCTGCCTCTTGTTTTTTTCACTAGCAGACTTGTCTTTTCTGTGAGATTACAGGTTATGGTATGAAAACCCGGGTGTGTTCACGCCTGCTCAGCTCACTCAGATCAAGCAGACATCTCTTGCCAGAGTTTTGTGTGACAATGGTGACAACATAACCAGGGTACAACATGATGTCTTTAAGGTGGCTGAATTCCCACATGGATATAGTAGCTGTGAAGATATTCCTAAACTGGACCTCAGGATGTGGCAAGATTGCTGTGAAGGTCTGTATAGAGGTGGATTTGGGGGCAATGAGATGTGTTCATTTAAGTGTCTATTTCATTTTAAGAAGATATTTCTACTATTTTTTGGGTTTTGTTAAGATATTACAAATCCTAATCTAAAGCACAGCCGCTGTTAAGTGGGAAATCATTCCATGTTTTATATTAAATAAACACCATTTAAAAATAACATAGATTTTAGCATTTCAAAGTGTAGATAATGGTTTACATGGTTTATTTCTTTTGTGGATAAATATTCTTGTTCATTGCCATCTCCTTCAAAAGTTAGGAGAGTGGGGTAATTTATTTTTCCTGAAAAATAAGCTTTTTTTCTCCCAAAATAGGATTTATTTAGCTGCATGGAGCACAGGACACTGCTTGGTGGCCTGTATATTGGCTTCTGTCTCACAGATTTTCTGCATGGCCTCTCTTCAGCCATCGTCACATCAGAATTCAGCAGCTGTAACACAGTTAGAATCCATTCCCAAGAGAATCTTCTGGATCATGCAGAATGATTTTCAGTAGCATCAACAACAAAATGCTTCAGAGGAACAATGACCTCTCTTTCTTGAGATTTCCTTGACAATGTCATTATCATTTTCTTTGGACAAAACTCAAGTGACATGCCCAGACTGTAAAAGTATATTCAGGAATTTTGGGAACTTTGCTCTTGAACTCTGACTATTGAGAAATTTCTGTCAAACAAATTCCTAGACTGAAAAGCCTTGCTCTTATTTGAGAGGATAAGGGTAGTATTGGTTGATATTAATAGAATCTTATCATTTCCCTAATACATTTCAATACAAATACCTTGTAGATTTGCTGATGAAAGGTATCCAGATCTGTGGTCTTCATCTTTTCTACTGCTGATTCTCTTGAGTTTACTACTGCTGAGTAGGCTGTTCAATATTCTTTTGAAAGAAATGCATGAGTAAAGAACTGGTGGATTGCATTTTTGAGAGAAGTCACAATCTTCCACTAGAGTCTTGTCTATTTAACTCTCTTGGTAAGATATAATTGTCCACAAGGACAAAGTTCTTTTATGCAATGGCTCAGAATTTAAGGCAGAAGGTAAAAGTTAAACTGATGGAGGATGTCTCTTCAGTCTGCTACAGATACAGTAAATACTGGGGAAGGATTTATAGTGGTGTGACTGTACCATGAGAGCAAACTCAGATATCATTAACAATTAAAAAGGTAGATAGAGATTTGTTATTCAAAGTCACTGTATAACTTAGCTTTTAAACTGATTACTGTATTATCTTATCCAGTAAATAAGTCTTTTAAAAAAAATCACTAACTCTTCCTTGCAAGACTCTGTTCAAAATGTCAGTTATCAGTGTGAGACTAACAGAAATAAATACTTTAAATTTCAGTAAGATCTTGTACATTATTCCCTTTTCCAATATCTTTCAGGCCTTACTCTAATTTTTACAGCTCTTTTTTTATTGGTAGGTTAGTTGGGTTTTTTTTTCAACAATGTTTACCAGGTTTGCCATTCCCAAATTAATGATAATAGTTTCTAAAAAGCTAGACATGATTCACACATTGCAATTTAATACAATTTTGCAATTTCAATTGCAATTTTAATACAAATCTTCCAGAATCTATTCAAAAATTCCCTGACATATGCCAGAAAAACTGGGAGAAAATCAATTTATGGTAAAGCATCCAAAGAATGCTTTATCATAAATAAAGCACATTCTTCCAGTTCAGGACAAGTTCACTTTGCCATGGTTCATGAAGCTTGACAGAGAGTTTCACAAATACATTTTTATATTGATTTAGAAAAATAGTAAAGCGTTACTGAGAAATTATGTGTTGATTCTCTAAATGTTATCACTGAGCCCCTTAGGACAGATGTTATCTTTGGAAAGTCTTTACAGTATTCTTGTGTTCACCATCCCAGTTCGTATTTTCCTTCAAGAAAGTTGCTACTGGGTGCAGTACAGTTAGACAACTGTCAAGCAAAAGAAAGGCTAAATAATTACTGTTTTGTAAAAAATTGCCTATATGTATGTATCCCCTTTTTCTGAACTCCTGAAGCCCTGAAGGGGGCAATGAATAGAAAGTGAAGCATGCATGGCTTGAACTGCTTTCTTGCATGGATGAATGACTGACGTTTT
>WEIU01004961.1:2053-23387 GCA_013389925.1 Aegithalos caudatus | reverse complement strand
AATCTAAAAACCAACTGGAAGACAAGCAGAATAGCCATGACTTCCCTTAATGGCTTTTTTACTTAAGAGAATTTAACATTTTATTGGAATGAATTATTTTACAACTTTTTTACTTACAGGTATTGTGTCCAAACTATTCAACTCGAACTTTCTAGAAATAATTCAAACTAGGATGGTTCAGACATCAGGTCTGGAAACGATCACAAAAAAACATAAAGTAGTTTTATAAAAATAAATTGAACTACAACTTTTATTTACAATAACTGTGAACAGCAGAAAAAGTGCTGAAATGTATTCTACTGGGGCTATTCAGTTGTTTATCCAAGCTGGATGAGAATGATCAACACCTTGGAACCAATTAACACATTGCCATGCTGCTACATAACTGGTATTTTTGGTCATTTAAAAAGCCTTAGCCAAATGTTAACTAACTGGTGCATTAGGCCCTTGCTGCCTTGAACTGACATTTTCTGATCACACCCTATGGACAGACAGGAGCTTTTGCACACAATATAATCTCTCAGTGAAAGCACAAAGGCTTTTGCTCAAACGCATCGAAGCATAAAAACTTTCACTTATTCAGCCAGAAAGATTCTACCCCTACATGATCAAAGGCAAACATACTGCTGAATTTTGATCCAAAAGCCCTAAGCATTGAGAAAATTGTGTGTGATAGCTCTGGGAAAGCACTGCTCCCCATTTTGTCCAGCAGACCATACAAAGATATCCCCTTCATAAAGGGAAGCTGCTCACGACTGCAAGGAAGAATATCTGTGCTGTAATGCACCATTAAATCAAATTAACCCAATCATCCACCTGCTAGGTGAACAAAATAAAGGAAAATCTCATTCTCAGCATGTTCCTTTACTCACAACCGGCAGGGAAAGGAAGCATCATGTGAAGAGTTCCTTAATGCCACCAGTTAGCCTGTAGTTCTTGCAAAGCCAAGCAAGGTACTTTGTTTCTAGTGTTTTAGCACATTTATTATGGCCAAATACAAGTTCTTTGTCAAAATTAATGGTAGCAGGAAACCTGTACTTCCTTTGAATGCTTTTGTCTGTTTGCTTGTGAGGTGTGATGGTTTATTTGTAAACAAAATAAATAAATTATTAGAAATTAACAAACAATTAGATTCAAGCTGAAATATTTAATGTTTCAGAAGATGCCACTAGGGCATTTTTAGTTTGCTAGTCTTGTGTGTGTCTCCACCACACCTGGGCCTGGACTTCCATCTAAAACTACATTTTTCTTTATTTACCTTCTCTTCACAGAGACATGAAGCACTGGAAACTCCCACAAGTTGCTAGTTCAGAGTAAGGACTACTTTGCTTTTCTTCCTTACTGAATCAGCATCATGAAAACAAAAGCACTATCTAAGCTCATGTTTTTCCCTTTAAGACCAGTTAGTGCCTGAACATCAAGGGAATGTGTGTGAAATTGAACAGGCCCATTATCAGGAAATTAACTACCACCTATGAAAACTGAATCTTATTCTTACTTCATTTTTACAGACTGAAGCATCACACTCTAGCTCTGCAACAGCATTTCTGTTAATGTGTTCTGCCATTA
Organism: Aegithalos caudatus; assembly: GCA_013389925.1. Classification (NCBI taxonomy): domain Eukaryota; kingdom Metazoa; phylum Chordata; class Aves; order Passeriformes; family Aegithalidae; genus Aegithalos; species Aegithalos caudatus. The sequence continues at coordinate 21,818 of WEIU01004961.1, read as the reverse complement.
ACAGAATGTTATATGAATATTATACGAATAATAAAACCAGATGGTTTTATTATTCATATAAACATAGTACCTTTCTTTCTTTGATAATTTATCAATAACACACAGTTTTCCTATCTGGTGGAAAAGTATTTTATTTTTATAAAAGAAGGTCTTGTTTAAGGAGAGAGTAGGTGAGAGAAAAATCATGACATAGTGTCTTATACGGAAAAATTGACAAGCCACTTTCCTATTAATATTGACAATGAATTAAATCAAATTATATTCGTATCTACACTTATAGATGAGCTTTCTTGTTTATGATGGTGAAATAGACAATTGTTTAATTGGAAAATTAAAAAGAAATCATTAATGACTGCAGCTGATTTGACTTCCATTGCATTTATCAGGTAAAGTGTTGGGGATTAAAACATTTGAAAAGCTGTGGAAGATATGTATTTATTGTTTTTATTACAGTAAAGAATGAAGAAAATGGCTTTAGGTTGGAGGATAATTTAGAAGCACTGAAGATCACACCAGAATATCAAATTGTTTTTAATAAGATGAAATGTTTCTTGTGATCCTATTAGTAAGCCCTGGTTTTGGTTCTGTGTGGGTATGTACACATACCAATGAGGAGATTAAAAAAAACCAAAACAAAACAAAACCAGCAAGTAAAATGATAATTTAAAATTACATGCTATGATTTCTGTTTAAGATTAGTTTTTTCTCCATCCTGGTCATTCTATTTTATAACTGTTAGTGATGCAGTAAATTTTGAACTTAAAATGTGGGATAAAACAACTATACAGGAAATCCTGATAGTCTACCATTATAAGTAATAAGGACATAATGGAAATACTAATCAGAAAGTATCCAGTAAACAGAAATTGATGGAATGTGTGAGAAAGAAATATTTAATTGTTTAAGTTCCTGAACAAACAAGAAATATTTCTTCTACATTTCAGATAGGGGAAAAAAATTAATAAAATAGGAAAAGCAACTTTAGTGTGAAAAATATTTAATGGAACAACATACTTCTTTCAGGAATAGACAGGTTTCTTTAAAAATTTTGTCCATTTTCAACAGCTAAAAATTTTGCAAATACCTAGTGCCTCCTAGGATGTGCGTGAAACTTACAGTGGAAAAGGTTTTTGTGGTCAGTGCTGTGGAGGTACAGACTCTACTGACAAAGAAGCAAGGTCCTTGGCCCAAGGTGATCTGCTATAGCAGAGGACAGTAGAAAAAAAAAAAAAAAGGGTATGCTGAAGAATAACACAAAATCATCATCCTTAATGGCTTGATAGTCATCAAAAAACTGCACAAAACAACACCACCCCTCACACACAGAGAATAAGAAGCACCTGCTTTCAAAGCATCACACCAGTAGCATCTGATGCAATCTGGGCCACCAAGGACATCATCTGTAGCTCTGACCCTGACCTTTTTGAGGAGGAGCACGTGGGGCCAGTGTTTCCAGGGTCTGTGGACACCTCTGGCTTCCAGCAATGTTCCAGCAGTTCTTGTATACCTTGAAGAATTCTCTCCTTTACCCTTGAGCTGGCCTGGCAGTCAGAAGTGCAAGTTACCCTTTCTCTCTCGGGCTTGTACTTAGGACTTGATCCAGAGAGGGAACCTGGGTGCCCCAGAGCAGTGAGGTGTACATTCCTGCAGTGTCCCAGAGCTCTCCTTGATCTTAGCTGCTGACAAGCACCAAGTATATTTTCCTTTCTTGAAGAGGCTGTAAGGGTGTTCAGGAACAACTTTTACCTGATTTGTATCACCCAGACTGAATTCCTACAGGCAATGTTTTGTCTACATCAAACCTTTTCCTCCAAGTGCAGGTTCACCAGCTTTTGCACATATATTATCTAAGATCACACAGGCTGCTTTCTAAAATTTAAAACTTAAGGATTCCTCTGTATAAAAACAAGCCACCTTTTTTACTTTTTTCCTTAATGACCAAGAAAGCTCACTAAGTTTTACTGCTTTTCAGCAAAACACTGAAGCAAAGGATTCCCAGAGACAACACAGTTCTTTGAAGAATTTGATTTCATTGCAGCATTTCCCACTAAGGACAAGAGGACAAGATCTTCACCTGTGTGGTTGAAACTTGAGGGCTGCTTTTGAATCTCAAGCAAACAGTACTTATGAATGTCCATACACAGAATTGGGGAAAGGATTTCATGGAATACAGCTAAATAGAGAACAAAAATCCTTGCAAATGACAGTCAAACTTGATTAGTAATGGCAAAAGATAACCAAAAAAACCACAAAAAACAATCTGGTTTAACCATTGGATATCTCATGTTACTTTGAACCTAGCCTTTATTCTCAGCCCCTGACTAAGATCTTTCTTATGATGTTTGAAGCCCTCCCACAGCTAGATACTATGTGCACTTAAAATTTTTAAACATTTAAAGAGGGAGAGCGTAGAAGTTTAAACTCAGGAGAAAAGAGTAAAAACTCTAAAGTAAAAGACCAAAACCTGAGTACAAGCTAACCAAGAAGGATATTAGACAGCTCCAAATTACAGGAATTACTTTCACATTTTCCACTAAATATACTTTCCTCTCCCCATCTCTTTCTAACACATTTACTGTGTATTTCTCATACCATGTAAGAGTTTAAACAGATAGGATTCAAACTCCTTGCTACACAATAACACATAACACACAAAGAATTATCCTTTCTAAAATTTATATTACTGTAGGTGAGGACATTAATCAGCATATGATAGAGGTTGATACAATCTCTTAGTTGATAATTAGGCTAGAAGCGGGCAGCTAGGAGCCAGTATGGGGCTGAGCAATGCTAATAAAGCTGGATAATACTGAATGCTGACAGGCAAAGGACACAATGGGCCAGCAGTTCAGACGAAGCTGGGCTTGTGAATAGCCTCATATATGCCATCTCCTTCAAAAGGTCACTGGCAAGCTGGAGCTACTCCAAACACAGCAAGGGTGTGCAGGTGATAATTGGTGGCAGAAGACACATATATATGCACATATATATCTGTGCACCTGAACTCTACACCTATTTTTGAATGTAGAATGTAATGCTCTGCACTAGGGCATAGAAAGATGTTTTAGTTAGTAACTGTTAAATTTCTAGCTCTAGACAGATAGGAATTCCTTTGTGATCCTGCTTCCTGAGGTATTACATAAACTGGGTTTTTGTTTTGCAGATTTCTGTGTTGCTTTACAATCCTCCTATTGCATTTGATCAGGCTGAGAAACCCAGCAGGAGGGGCAGGGGAAGGCATCACATGAAAAGACAAAAATATCTTATCAGACTCCACACATCCCTACATGACAGGTAAACCACAGGGAATAAAACACAGATCCTGTGTGATAAGCAAACATCTCATATCAGGTCCAGATGCATACACACAGAGATGTCTACAAGTTACTAGGTCATGCTGCTTTCGTTTTCTCAGTGGTCAAGAATGAGTGAGGAAATCCCTGTGTAAAACATGCCTGAGCAGCAAATAAACCTCAGGACTCTGGCTCTAATAAAAACAGATCACAGAAATTTTCTGCTCTGCTCCACCAATTTTCTATGTCCTTTCACTCCCAGTTTCACAATCAACCCAGCTGCTGGATGGAAGACCTGAAGGAAGAGTTTAGAAGGGATGCTGAGCAGCCCAAACATCTGCTTGAGCCTGAGGAAATATGCTGAAAATATCTTCAGCAGTGATCAAAAATTTGATCTTTGGGATGCCTCATTCTACAACAAATGAAGACTCACAGAATCACTAAGAAAACAGCAGTGCAACAATATATCATGCAACCTTCTGAAAAACATGGTTGTAGAATCAAAGAGTCATAGAAAGACTGGGGTTGGAAGGACTTTAAAGACCATCTATTTCCAACCCACCTGCCAGGGGCAGGGAGGTCCCCCACTAGACCAGGTTGCTCGGGGCCCCATCCAAGCTGGCCTTGAACACCTCCAGGGATGATCAGACATAGCTGCCTGATCAGATCAGTAAAAGCACTTGCAATTGTGGTGGATTGTACATACAAATTACTGAAAAAGGAGACACTTTTTAAATTTTCATTTTATTAATGGATTTCTTTTATGAATAATTTTGACTTTCTGGAACAATCTTTGAAAGAAAAGTGGAACCTCTTTTATCATGCAAATGTCAATGCAAAAATGAGAACCAAAATTAAACTACAGGTTACACAAAGAAGAAAGAAACATATCAAAGTTGCTCTGAAAAGCTCACTTCTCCCTAGGGAAATTAAACTTGCAAATGTATTCCTTTTCTTTTCAAACATTTGTCCTTTTTTTTTTTTTTTTCCGCCTTTTTTTTTTCCTTTGCAGGTGCTGGTGGGAAATCAGGGAAGGTATTCAAATGCAGATTAATTTAAAAATATACATCTGATTGGATACTGTATTTGCTGTGAGCTTTTACTGACTGCAATTCAAAGGTTCAATTAAGACAATAAGAAGAGACTAGGATGAGGCTCTTCTAATAGAGGTCTCTTCTTTCAATGGAGAACAAAGACTGTTATTTTAAAAGTTAAAAGTAAGGTCTTGTACAGCCATTTCCATATGCAGCTGAGACACAGAAATCTTTATTTTTAAACACCCTTCCATAAGTGATGAACAAACACACACACATGCATACACACACACAGAGAGAAAGAGAGAAAAACAACATGTTGCAGACACACACACAGAATCCAACATTTAAATCTATATATTCTGCCAACCTGACACATTAAAATTCTGGCATTCAGTGATTACAAACATTGGTGAGTATCCAAAGGGATTACTTGCTTTCTTCATCAATCATAACTTATACTTGAAGTATGGGAGAGAGGAGGTGATAATCCATTAAAAAAAACCACCAAAACAAAACAAACCCAACCTGGAGGAAGAACACACAAAACAATAGAGACAAGGCAGATTTTTCCCTTTCATATACTTTTTTCTGTGGTTACTGCCTGCATCTCCCTCATCTTGCTGGGGGTCTGTTTTGGGACTCCTAGGTGTGTGTGCAAGCTCTTTAGCTTTTTAACAGTATCCAGGGACAGGAGCATCTTGCTGGATCTCTGGAAGAGCAATCCTCAGACAAACTGGGTATATTGGCTCCATGGGGTGACCAGATCTGCAAGTCCTCTCTCCCAAAATGTCCCAAGTCTTCTAATATGTACTTTGGTGACTCACTCAGAACAGCACCACCACTCCCAGCATCCTGTCAGAGATTGAGTTACTGCCATGGATTTGCATAAAGTGCTACCATCACCAAAAGAGAGTAGAGGATGACAGGGAAAGGTCAAGCTATTGACAAGCACAGTGTAGAAATCCCCAAAGATAAAGACATTTTCTGCTTAAACAAGGAATGAGAGCAACTCTGCACATTCAAGTACAACAGCTTTCTCCAGTGCCTTTCAGCAGCCACATGCACCTAGGAAATCCATCCAAACAGAAACCTCTGGAACCTACTATGTCAGCCAGCAATTGAGCCTCTGACCTTCCCTTCCAGAAGGCTCAGAGCACAGGGAATGAACTTTTGAAGTATCTTCATTTGCTGCAGTGGTGTAGGAGCCCTGAGAAGTGGGGGTCAGCAGCATCCCACCTTGAAACCTAAAGCTGTCTCTACAGCAAACCTGTTCCAGCTGGAGCCACTGCTTAGTGATCCCTGCTCTGTGCCAGAGTTGCACAGCCCTGAGAACCCTTTCACTGCTTCACTATAGCAACAAAACTCTATTAAAAATTCACTTCCTAAGTCTCCCCCATGCCGGTGAAAAACATAAGACAAGCTAATTTATTCAGAAGTGATGTCTTCAGAGACTATGCTTTATCTCCAGGATTAACTATTATGAATTAAATTATTTTAGTTATATTTATATTAGTAGTTCTTACACTAGGACCCAATTATACTGCTTTATTCTGAGAAAGGAATTATGAGAATGATGTATTCATAATTTTAATTCTGTTTTCATCAACACTTCTTACTATGATATGATTTGTTTGGTATTGTTCTTAAAATACTTGGTCTTGATGTTTTTTCAGCATCAAGTGTTTTTTTTTTTCTATTAGTGGCACTGTTTGTTTAAACCATTACAAGATATGCTCCATGTGCTACTGAGGAGATACTGTGTCACTGCTATACATTCATGCACAGTTGTCACCCTGCAATTTTATTTTCTGCTACTGAATAACATCTGACTATGACATTTTTAAAATTATTTCAATTTTTTGATCTTCAGTTCTGCAGCAGATTTAAATTAAGAATAACTGGAGAAATATCAAAATAAAATGTTACTTGGATAAACAATCTAAAATATTTTTCCATATAATTGCCATTGCCACAAGCAAGACTGCCACCCTTTCTTCCAGAAAGTCCATTGATTATCACCTCCAATTCAGCAAAAAACATTAATAGAGGTTATAGATAAGAAGGCAATACAAAAGCTTCTGTGTGCAATGTGTTAAACCTCTTTTAAATCTTTTTATGTTCACAGATTTTACGATACATTTATATACCTCTCTATACAGGTAAATGTACATATGTTTCTATATACAGATAGATGCACATGGGTATCTATCAATAGATACACACACACATGTATACATGAGCCCAAATACAGTGTCTATCATGCCCATAATCCAAATGCCATGGGAATGGTGAAAAAAAAATCTGGAGCATTTAGAAGATGACAGTATTTGCCAGAAAAGTAAATAGTTACAGGCACAATGTTTTGCATAGAGACTTATATGACGTGTCTGAAAGACCAAGCCAGGCTTGAAATGAAAATATAGAGCCAAACTCACTGTCTCCTTTCTGTCTTTAAAAGTTGTACCAATTATTATTAGTTTCTTGTTTGTTACATAATTTATGGACTTCTGGCATTCCTTTAGAATACTTCAATGTATATCTGAATTCCTATCACTTGCCACTACTTTTGCCCTAGTCATTATATTTTAATGTAACAATTACTTATTCCAGGTTAAAAAGATTCATAGAATCCTAGATTCTTTTTAGAAAACATCATAAATTAGCAACAGATATAGGTTTTATAACTTACTTTGCAGCTTTAAAGAAAAATGTACTACTTTTCTTGTTGGGGAATGTAAAGCACCACCTCTATGCTGAGGAATAGCGTGCCTTTTAATAGGTAGTTTACATGAAAATTACATGGTGTCTGTGAACAGTAAAATTATTCTAGAACAGAGACACTTAGAGTTATTTTAATGCATTGGTTTAATACACTTCAGTAGCACTCCTACAGCATGTTTTCAACTAGGGAGGGAAGAGTGGGCAAATTTTAATTGCTCAAACCTAGTTTTAATGTAAACTCAGCTGTACTTCATGACTCTAAGGCCTCTTACTATGGTGGAACAATAGCATGTGATAATTACCAATTCTGCCAGAGCACACACAGTCAAACAATATACTTGATAGAATTCAATGACCTCGAGGCTACACTGTCTGTGCTCTCATATATAAAACAGTAAATGGCAGGAGGAGTAGGAGCTCATCTCAGAAAAGAAAATTACTGCTGCCAACAACTTGCCTCAGCAAGAGGTATGGATCAACTGGCAATGGTCAGAAGGCATTTCATTTGCAAATGTAGACACAGAAAAGCAGTATTAGGCATTCTCAGAAAAAGGACTGTCCTGACCTACCGTGGAAATATTTGCTCATGGCAGCAGTGAAAAGTATAATCTTTATAGTATAATCACAAAAGCCATTTGGTGATAGGTCAGCTAAAAAACATGGAGCCCAGGAAGCCCTCTGGTGTACTTCATGAGCAAGGAGATTAAAACAAAGAAAACTGAATCCCACAGGAAGAGCAAGAGATGATTGTTACTGCAATGCATCACTAGTCTTACTGGTTATTTGCCAGCAAAGTTTATGGACCACTACTTTGGCATATATGCTTCTCAGGCAAAACACTTTATCTTATTTGCTTACTCTGTATTTGGCACATTTCATTGCTGAAATCATTCATCAAGGAATTCAAGAATGTCCTGGATTTAACAGCAACTCAGAAGTCAGATAGGCATGTAAGTGTTTGGCTGAAAGATGGTCTTATGGAAGGCTCTGGGGAGATGTTATTGTGACCTTTCAGTACTTTAAGGGGACTGGGAAGAATGATGGGGACAGACTTTTCAGCAGCGCTCATTGTGTTAGGACAGGGGGTAGTGGCTTTAAACTGGAAGAGGGTAGATGGATTTAGATTAGCTTTGAGGAAGATTTTTACAATGAGGGTGGTGAGGCACTGCAATGGGCTGCCCAGAGAAGTTCTCTGGAACATTTCTGGAAATGTTCAAGGCCAAGCTGGATGGGGCCCTGAGCAACCAGGTCTGGTGAATGGCATCCCTCCCTATGGCAGGAGGGTTTGGAACTAAATAATGCTTAAGGTCCCTTCCAGCCAAAACCATTTTGTGATTGTATGCATAAGGTGCTATTCATACCAGCACAAGAGCTGCAGTTGGTGTGAAATCTTTTTTAAGCACATCTGTTGCCAAGCTACTTATTTTATTTCAAATTTTGGAAGAGACAAAGCATACAAAGAGTCTTTTCCTGGATAATTGCTTTAAGAAGCAAATGGCCATTTGGGGATTCCTGATTTGTTTCTTTTATTTGGTTTATTTTAAATCAAAGCAAAGGAATAAAAATCCTTTTGTTTTCCACAAGATGTTTATGGAACAGCAATACAACATCCATTTGTGGGACTAAAAATCTTCACATCATTAAGGCATCCATGTTTCTCATAAATGCTGCTCTGGGTTGTGCTGTCTTGTATTAGTCAAAAAGATTAACAGTCAGTTAATCTTACATCTATCTGAAACTACCAGAATACTCTTGCAAAGAGAACGCCCCTCCAAGGCTAAAGATATATAAGGTAACATCCAGACAAGAAGCATCTGAACAACTACATATTACTAGGAAGTAGTATGTATTACACAAACACGGCATTGTCTCCCCCTATGGACTAGAAACCCTGTAATTTTTTCCCTTTAAGGTCATAATAGTAATGAACACATATTTCATTCATTTCCTCACTTTTAAGTTCTCAAAAGAAATGCCTGAAAGGGTGACATTACTTTCTTCTCCAAAGCTGTTGAGTTCCACATGATTCAAATTATTTTCCATAGACTGGGAACCCCCAAGGAGGTAGCAACAGATGAAGCATCATCATTTTACATAAACACCCAAATCTGCATTGTTTTAAAATAACAATAATTTTACCTTTCAGCTTTCAAAATCACTGTGTATAAAAAGAGGGTTTTAATTGTAGGAAATATTAAAACAACCTGGGAAAAATAGGAATACTTGATCAAAATAAAGAGACAATCTCATTATTTTGCAGTGACCTGTCTCAGCTTGAATTTGTTTGGGTGATGGATACTAATGAAACCTACAGCTTACTGAGGGAAAATAGTCAGATAAAAACTCTTAAAGAAACTAATAAGAGATTACAATCATTCAAGGGTCCAAACTAGTAATAGATTTCAGTATTTTGCAAAATTAACTCAAACCCTCAATTTCTCTGGTTTTGATAAGTTTGAATGTACAAAAATACAATGTACCAATTCATCTGCAAATAAGGAAGTAGATAAAATTTTAAGCCAGAGCCTGGGAAGGAAGCAATAACAATTAAGAATTAATAAACCACAAATGATTGACATAGGCTTGGACCTGAAAATCAGACATTTCTTGTATGAAAAACATGTTTTTTAATATCCTATTACTAGAAAGTTACTAGGAGGTAACCTTTAGAAACCCCAGAGGATGAAGGGCAAAGGGTGAGCTACATTATTAGTTCCCCTTAAGAGATTTTTCTTTAATTTTCATCTGAGTTTATAGCTGGTAATTTCTTTGAGGTACTATTCAAATCAAGCCACTGACAAGAAATTTTAAAATGTAAGGTTGAAGTGCAGCTTGCCAATGGTGTCTCTAATGTCTCTCAGTAGAAGCATGCACACCTAAGTTAATGATCCCATTATTTCATTACTACCAACCAGAAACTTTCTTTATTGCAGCTTCAATAGACCTGTAGGCACTGTTTATCTGCTCATCTGGGAACACCTCCTGTGCTGGAACACCTCAGCAGGCAGCTCTCCTTCTACACTCTGGCACTTTCAGGGAAGGCTTCCAGACCTGAATGGCTTCACACAGACACCAAGGACAACAGGAATGTTTGCAAACCTTTAATCTCAGTGCTGCATTACAGATCATTGGAGCCTTGGGGTAAAAGTGTATGATGGCTGATCCATGCAATTCCTTGATATCTGTTTCTGTCAGTGTCCCATGTGGACAAAACTCTACTGTCGAGGCAAAATGAGACATTCCCTGACTCACCTCACATGTTCCTTGTGATTCAGCAGTCATAAGATACCTTCTTCTTGAAACTCCACTCTATTTACTTTTGAGTCCCTGCTTATTTTAGCCCCCTGTGTTACCTCTTGCCAGTAGTTACACCACTACTTTATCAGTAGTTGAAAAATTTATTATATTATTAATATATCATATATATTATTATATTTATTCTATTAAAGTGCTCTGCTACCATCACAGCAGAAGAATGTTTAAGAACTACACCTTGCTCAAAATGCAAAGATTTATTCCTTGTTATTATAGACATTATTATAGAAGACATCTAGGGATCTGAGAAATCCAAATGCAAATTAATAGAATTAATATCTTGTTTAGGAATCTCATTATTTTTCTGGTTATGATTTGTTATTTTTGATTGTCTAGGTTGGCAGTACTTGACCTTACCAATAATTCTGAGATAGTAATGGACTCAATTCTTTTGAAAGATATCAAAAAAATGTAAATAAATAATTGGTCTTTAAAAATCCTTGGGTCTTTCACAACACAGAATGACAGCAGCATTGACAGACTTCACTTAAAGGATGCATGTACAGTCATTTCAAATTGCACAGCCACTCAAGAATTATCTCACAAATGACTGAGATAAAAGCTATTACCTACAGAAATGTACTGATTTGGGTAACAAAGATCACACAGTGACAAAATGGGTGACAAGATTGACCTAGTTGGACACCATCCATTTTCCTGATTCCCCTGGCTGCCTGCAAGGGGAACTGCCAGCAAGCAAAAGCACTGGGCAGGCACACTTAGCCACTGTACATAAAGTCATACAGCACCTCCAGTTTCGCTTTTTCTGAGGTCCCTGAACAAGGTCAGAGTGCTGCTGGCAAGGAGAAAATAAGCACTTGGTGCATAATAATCAGCGTTGTTAATCAAGAGAGAGACTTTCCCTAGCACTTGCCCAGATGCACAGGGCTATAAACAAGCATGTGAGAAGTTTTGCTCTTTTTTTGCATCCTTTGCGGCAAAGCCAGGCTTTGGGGAAAGGAATAACTGCTCTTGTATCAACCCCTGAATTGCAAGTTTCCCAGAGGTCCCCTGGAAATGAGAAGCAGTGTCTCATCCACAGTCCTGACTCACACTGGGGTATTGGGCAGCTGAGAGGAGCCTGCATGCTGTTATCTCTTCTGGGCAGAACCTCTCATAACTAATGTGTACCAGCAAACACTGCCTTACACACGTTCAGCTTTCAAATGCTGTGGAGATGCGTAACTAATCACCAGAACAGGCAGGACGTCGTCTCTTCCCCAGCCCCTGAAAAAATCAATAGAGTAGAATTGTGCTCTGAGACTAATTCAGTCCCATTAAACACCAGTGTAAATATCCGTGCTTTTTCCATTTAAAATGCAATTCCAAATTAAAATCAAGTACCGCCAATAATGCTTGGATACACAGTGCTCCAAGCAAGTACTGCTCATACCATATCTGCTAACTCTGCAGTAACTTCTGTCCTAACAGTTCTAATCAGCAGCTAAACAGAAAGGTGAGCCCATGAGAAATTACAAATTGAACACTGAAACAATAAAAAATATGCAGAAGATAAACTATTATATCTGTTGGTCATTAATGTTACAACTTTGTTGAGTTAAGTCAAGAGCTCATCCAAGAAACGCTCAAGACAATTCTGATTGACTGGACAATCAGACTGATTGCATAATATATGAAAATAGGAGGCAACCAAAATAGATGGTTGATGTCCGAATTTCCAAACACTACACGAAAATTTGCATCCTTTTGCAAAAGACCTCCCTGTTAACTGATACTTTCTATAAGGAGATTAGTAGCTCACAGAAAATATTGATGTGGCTATTTTTGGTTTTTCTTGGCAGATTTACTAAGTGTGGCTTTAACTTTGCAATGCAGAAGTGACAAAGTTACAGGGTCTGGGCTGGTATTTTTTGGGGGTTTGGATTTTTTTGTGTGTCCAGCACCAGAAAAGAAGCTGTGGATGGGAAGACTAGATTTGTAATTAGAATAATAATGAATTCTATCACCAGCAGTCAGTTCCCTTTTTTTTTTTTTTTTTTTGACAAAAAAGACTGTAGTAAGTAATTATTTATCAGTCCTATCTGATAAATGCATCCAAGAAAGAATGACATAAAATTCCCATTTTAAAGTGAATTGCAGAAATATGTAGGAAATTGCCCAAGAAATATTCATATGCACAAACATGAACATACATGTACACGCAAAAAAAGCATTTCAGAAAAATTCTAGTAGCGCACTACAACACAATCCTCTCTGTCATTGACACCTACTATTATTTATTCACAGTTTTTTTTTAAGATGGAGATGAAAGGACTGCTTTTCCAGCATCCATCCTTCAATACAAAATCTACAGTAGCAAAAGAATGATAAAAATAAATCTCTGAGAAATGCTGTTGTTTTAATTCATGTTGTTGTATCATCCTGAGAAATCAGTCTCTCTCTGAATATTAAGTTGGATTACATAGGAGTCAAACATCTGTTTCTCTGAGTGCAATTTATACATTCACAACAATTCCTTTGGAATCTTTTTTTACTGTCATTATTAACTGCTGGAACTCTCTCATCTTTTTGCCATAACTTAGTAGCTACTGTATCAAAAAAGACTTTGAAAACTTGATTGCCAAGAGCTACTGCCCTGTTTACAAATTTTCCAGTGTGGTAATTTTCCAGATAAAGGAAGATGTTGTCAGTCACTGTAAACTACACAGCACCTCATTACTGAGTACAGACATTCCAATTAATCTTAAATACATGCAGTGCCAAGAGAGTAATTAGCAACAATAAATTGCTGTGATTTTTTAAAATAACCATTGCTCCTAAAAATCTCATTAACGCTTCATAAACCCCCAAAATAGGAAAGTGTATTATTTACTAGTGCTATTTTTAAAGACAGTAGTTCCTTTCTGACTTTCACCAGTGAGCAACCTGATTTATAGTTAGTCTTTCTACTAACTCCTCCACAGAAGCCTAAAGCACCTCAATTTTGCAAAATCAAGCATAAAAATTTACTAAGTGCAAGAATTAAATCTGCTTAACAAGCCTTTACTTGGCCCCTTTGTGCATCTGCAGTTGGATATACAATCTTCAATTTTATGCACACATCCTTTCCCCCTTCTTTAAAAAATTATGTACTTGATAATAAATATTTGCATAATTATTCACTCCTTCCTTTCATACCTGTTATTTAGCACATAATCTTTACTGCAAACAATCTACTTACTTGTACTGAATGTTGATCAAGGAAGCATGCTTTAAATTTGCCTCCACAACTTCTTTGGGATATGAAAGGGTATTGTCAACCTCATTTTACAGAAGCAAGAGCAGATCAAGAAGGAAAAGACTAAGACCAATACTGTTTTCTGCTTTTAAAACCATCGACAAAAACATACACTTTCTTTGTGCAGAACTTCTGCCACTCTGTCTAATCAGTAAATGAGAAAAATTAGGAACATGATTATTACAATGTTTGTATCAGGAGCTGTCTTGTACTGTGCCAGCAACAAAAGGATTAGGAGAAGCTATTAATCTATTTGGATGTTGCTAATGGGTTATCCAGCAATAGGAAAAAGTTCAGGGTGAAATGGGAAGGTGGGGTTGCCACAGAGACAAATATTCTCTTGAACAAGCCTGTTCATTGTGGAGTGGCTGAAATAACAATCACAACTCCAACAAGGAGAAATACCAGGGGGAGGAAAAGCTCTGCATTCCCAGGCATCTAGAACCATCGCTAGAGCTGCGACCACAAAGTCAGGTGAAAAACACAGCAAAGTGACAATTCTTTCACTGATGGCACAAGCAGAGACACACAAACTTCTCTGGCCAGTGCCAAAGGTGGTGACACCAGAAGGAAGCAGGGCAGCAGCTCCAGCATCTTAGAGGAGTTGGGCAGCACTGCCTTGGTCACCACTGGGTGCCTTGATGAGCACAGTCAAACTCAATAATATGATGTGGTTGAGGAGGCTTTTTTAAAATTATTTTTCCAAATGAAAAGTTTTAGTTGTATGGACTGAGGTTTATAACCTGAGGCTTTACACTATTTTGAGAGGAACACACAAGCAGTCTGCCATGCTCTGACTCAAAAGCAGCTCGTGGTATCCAGCTGTGAGAGTGGCCTAACTAAACTGGCAAACTGGGTTGCGAGAAGAAGCTCGGATATCACACTTCTGCCAATCTTTNCTTTCTTAATAGAACTACTGCAGTAACTGGGTACAAGAAGAGTTGGGTAATAGCTAGTGGCTTCAGGCAATAGACACTATTGCACATTACACAGTATCATTTCCTCCTGTTCAGTCACAGCTGATCTTGTAGCAGCTGGGATCTCACAATTTTGTGAAGCCTGGCCTAATGAGAGACTGAAGAACACATTTCACTCAATTGCTGAGAGACAAACCAACCCACAAACCAAGAAATTGATTTGAAGCTTTAATCAAAAGAAATGAGAAAAAGCTTCACATAGATGGGCCTATACCACAGGGAGATGATTCTCCTATAATTTCAGATTGCTATAAGAGAAATTTTGCAGGCCTCAGCTAGAGTTTTTTTTCCCCCCTCCTGGGAGGATTTGAAGTCTAGGAAGAGAATTCTTAAAACCACAGATGGACCTGTTCCTCTATGACAAATTTTGCACAAGACTCCAAGATGTCCAGCTGGTACCAAAAGTATTTACAGAAGACATTTTCTTAAACATGACAATTAATATTGTTCTCTTACTCCAAATTTCTGAAGAGACAAGGACAACACAAAGACCCATAGAAATGCACATTAAAAAGTTTAATAATAAGAATGCAAGAAAGAGAAGTTATGGTATTAAATTAGTTATAGGATCATATGATACTTCAGGTTGAAAAGAACATTAGGGGTGCTCTAATCCAATCTCCTGCTTCTAGGAGAGTCAGCTATGAGATCAGACCAACAGGTGTTATACTGTTGGATCTTGAAAAAAATCTGTCAAAAGTTTAAAAGATTTTCATAGTCTTCTACCTGGAGAACTTTGAAGTGGACCCAGTATAGATCGTTTAACAGAAAATCTTGAACTCTGACATAGGAGTGAACATTACCATTGAGAGATGCCTTCCATGTCTAAGATCTAAAAGAGATGGAGGGGTGCGAGGAAATATTGAAAGAAAAATATTCAGAGAGCTTTCAGCTATGTCTGTTCCCCTTCAACCCTGACTTCCCTAGAATAAAGGAAAACATCTTTGCACAGACTTAGGTTCCTATAGTGCTTGATTTGGGAACTCGAAGTAAAAAAGGTGCCAGAAACCAGGACATTTGCAGAAACTGTTCTGTGGGCACTAAATTTTCTATGTTCATAATAGCTCCGACTTCTACTGCATAAACCTTAATTCCATGCCCAGGAAGTCAGATTTCTTTAAGAGGTGCCGAGTAAGCTTTGTGTTGTAGAACACAGGCAGCATTCATCTTTGCAGCTATAAGATTAGGTGCAAAAGGCAACAATAGACAACATAACAATACAAATAAAAACAATAAAAACTCATCAGTAATCCAGTAATTCTTAATAGCACATTTCCTTCTGTGCTGGTTTGCACTAAATAGCTCGATGAGAAAATGACATTCAGGAAAACTGGAATGAGACTTTGTGCTACTTAAAAATCACAAGATGAAATTGTTAAACACACAGAAATATTTATTGAGAGAGCTAATGTACCTATTTAGCAGAAGCTGAAGGATTTCTTGGAATACATGCCTTTTCTTGGAATTTGCTACAAATTAAGTCAGTCTGCTGCTTATTATCTACTCTTGGTGTGGATATCAATATGTACTAAGTGAACTGAATTAATTCATATATTTTAGGGACTCAGGATTTCCACAGTGAGTGTTAAGATATAGTAACTAATATAAATTAAAATCCCAGTGTCCTTCAGGGATTTTCCAAAGTAGCCCATAAGAGAAACTTAAATTTGAAACCTGTGTGGGCATAAGAATTAACATTGCAACTTTATCACACTGTTAGTACTATAAAAAATCCTCATATACTCAGCTAGAAGGAATACTCATTGGTATAAATACCCTCCTTTTTTGTTCTGGAGCTGATACAAATTAGTAGCTACTGTCATTAAAATGTGGCACTATAAAGCCTTTTCTAGGGTGGTCTCAGCCTTGCACATAATTTCCTTGCAGGCCCTTCCTTCTTGCTTGCAACAAAGTCAAAATAAAGGTGTATTAAAAAATGTTTTACCATGTGATTAAGTTATTTTCTAGACTAGCTTAAAAATTCCTCTGTTCTCTCTCCTTTAACTCCCGCTTTGTCTGATAGCATTTATTATTAATTGTGACTCATTTTTTGACACAGGGTTTACTACCTAGTTTGAAGGTAGTTTGAAAGACAGTACAGGGAAACAAAACAGCCGCATGGTACCTCTATTTTACTACCAAGTGTGACAGGAGATTTGTACATCTGAACCTTGCGTGTAGTCACATGATGACCAGGTTTTGAAGCAAAAAGGACAATTGACTCACCCAGTTAGAACAGTGGTACTGCAGTATCCCTCTTTTAGAAAGGGAAAGAGACATCTCCCAGGAGCTGTCAAAGTATGAAAGATTATTTTGCCTTCATAAGGAGGCAGAAGAAGTCTAGTCATATCTGTTCATTTAAAAGGCAAAACCGTGTCTCACCAATTTCAACAATATTCTTTCTGTTGTCTCATAGATTGTCTACTTTCTGTGCTTTTAATTCATTACCCAGAGAATCCATCCAGAAGTGATGCAGAAAATCTTTCTGCCTTTCCTTTCATCTTTCTCTCCTGTTATAAATGAGGTACTAAAGGGAATCAGCATCCTTATATGTCTGTTTATTGCTGAAATAATATTTAAGAGCCAGCAAATAAGAAAGAAACTGTTGAACACAGCTTGAGAAAGGAGTCTGCAAGGCATTTGACTGGTGGCACTTAATCTATAACATGAATGAAAGATGTGATCTCCTGCAATCTTCTTCCCCCTCTCCCATTTGTAAGAGCTGAAAGATAGTGCCCTTGCACTCAGATCCCTGGGAGACAGATCTTACTGACTGAGTGATACACAGGAGTGTCTTCCTCTGACACATAGTGCAGGTATGCCACAGCATAATCCACTATTCCCAGCCCACTAAATGGATGCTCAGTGTCTAGGGTGCTTGACATCCAATACATCTTTTTCAAAGCACACTAAAGCAGGCAGTCCAGTGCAGTAGCAACTATTTTTCTTCTGAAATCTGGGTTTGTATCTGCCCTTCTGAGGAGACCAGCTCCCTTTGAATGTTTTTATATAGCATGGAATACTATATAGAATAAAAACATGGAATACTTTTAAATATCCGTCCTTAAGTATTGCCTTGCTGCAGACAGCCCTTGTGACTGAGCCAGTGCCAGCTGTACACAGCAGATTAGACCATGAGCCCCACGTTGTGGTTACTTGCTCTGATCACTGATGACTCAAAAAAAAAACAGACACGTGCATCATTATTTGCACTAAGTTTGTGAATCTAGAATGAGGAAGAAACAAACTACTGAAACTTTGGGGGAGTTGGAGTCAGTCATTTATGCTGCTTGATGATTTTCAGGAGATGGACCTTTTGTTGGAAAAAATAACACAAAAATTTTAAATTTTCTATCTATGTCCTTCCAGAGCACAAAATAGTTCATTCCTGATGCTAAAGCAAGCTTATCTAGCTGGCATAAGAGGAAGTACAATACACCTCTCACCTATTTAAGGCACCCCAGACTTCACCTGCTGAGAGCAGAGTACAAGGGCTGCTTCTGCTTCCTATAAAGCAGCACTAATACCAGAAAATGTTATTAAAATCTTTATCACATCTTATTCTTTCATCAAATTTACTAAATAGTTTTCAACATTAATGTTGTATTAATATAATGAAAATATGTGTGTCTATATGGATGATGTGTTGTACACACTTTTTTTTCCTAATGTCTGCATTGGGAATGGTGCCAGTTACTACATTTGAAAAAGGGCATTTTAAAATGCAGTTCATTAGTTCTTGGCCAGTGTTAAAAATGACTCCCTAATGGCTGGGCTCTGTTCCAGCAAATAATGATTTTCTGTACCTAGTCGCACTTCTGTAAGCTGTCCCATATGGACATGGATGCTGTAAAAAGAACTGAAATAAAGAGATTGTTTACTACTTTAGCTTTATCTAATAGTTTGGATAAATAAAGACCAAAGAAGGTGACTAAACTTGAAACTGAATTACATGCAGAATTGTTCAAACACATTGTTCAAACAGCCCTGTTAAAATTGTTTTTATAGGCGTGCTCTGTTCACTCCTGGAGAGTGAAAAATACCTGTTGTTTAGTGACATCTTAGCCTTGATATAAAGAAACAAACTCACACACACATAACTATCAGCTTTCTGATAACAATTTGGAGTGGAAAAGAAAGGATTCTGAATTATCACCTTGATGTCAATGGCAACCGTACTTTATTTCTTCCTCCTTCAGCTGACTACAGATCACAGTGTCACAGTGGTTCAGCAAGAATGGAGAACAGGGGTCAACAAGGGATGTGTTCACCTCAGATCCCATATCAGAAAAGGGAATTAGAGCCACAAGGCTGGACTGTTGAGATGCTGTAGAACACATCTGGGTCAAAATGATCAGATTTCAAGTAAAGGTGCTGTTTCATTGGGAAATTCTTAGTTTTCCATTTACTTGTCTTGAAAATCATGAATTACCCCTAAAGGTATTCTTAGTATTTGCAGAGGTGTTTTTCAAAGGCATACAAAACTTTGCCCATCATAATAAATACTTCAATTTTTTTCATAATATTATATGAGCTACCCTTACCACAGCACTGAATTGCTGTAAATATTTCTTCAATTCAGTGTGAAACAATAATTTTGTAGTAAAAATGCTGAAAAAATGATGATCCAGTAGGAAAAACAGTTCCTATATTCCACATTTACCCTTCCCTCAATGAGGTCAGGGACAGAGCTGTAGCCCAGGATGTACTAGATGGAAGAGTATTACTTTGAGCTATATCTGAAAACAGTGGTCCCAATCATACTTATCCACAGGCAACAGCACTGACACAGACTGAGAAGTAGGCAACATCATCCTTCACTTCTTTTGAAAGTCCAGGTACTATTTTTATGTTTTTAATTTCCTATGCCCACAAGCAAAGCTGAAAAGTCTTGTTCGCAGCACATTGTGTGTGACCCTAGGATACAGAACCGTGTTTTTAATATTTCCCCAACACGCATCAAAAGATCATTTATGCCATGTCTTAACTTGCCAATTCCTCTTTCTTTTTCATTTTTCATCTCAAAATTGATGAACTACAGTTTTCCATATCTCTATTGTAAAAGAAGGCTAAGAATCAGGAGAAAGAATTAAAGTTATGTAACTTGAAGCACTTCATGCAAAGATACAGCTTGTAATTAACAGCTCTAACTCACTACTGAAAGTACTGAAAAAAAGTCAATTT
>WEIU01004960.1:69731-80411 GCA_013389925.1 Aegithalos caudatus | reverse complement strand
GTCAAGTGACCTTACTGTAACTGTCTATAAAATCCTTTATTTTTATAAAGTAGAGGAATATTGAACTCATCTCTGGTCAAAAGACATTAGATCCTGCTAAACTTTTGAAGGAAATATATATTAATCTTTATATTGGAAAATTAATGTGAAGAAACAATAATTTCCATGTACATATGTACAAATTTATGTAGATATAGAATATATAGATTAGATTTATGCTTTACCTTCAGACTTGGAAAAAAAAAGGCAGCTTATTGTTAACTAATCTTTTTCTAAAGAAATGGGAGGCAGACTGCTTGTATGACTTCACAGTTCTGATAAGATCATAAGCACCACTGACTCTGAAACTGGGAAGATGGATTAAATTGGAATATAGATTAAATGGCTGACTGCAATTTTATTTCAGCTGCATTTAAACCCTGCACCGGTCAAATAGGTCAAATAGAAGCCTGAATAAGCTTTTTCTGTGATCTGAGGAGTTGTGTGTCACATAACACATGCCTTGGAGCTTGGCAAATGTCTTGCTTCACCTAGTCTGAGGAAACAATTTGACATTCTGCTTCAGAATTCAGTATTTAGTGTCTTTTACATGTTTTCTTTTTTTTCTTCTTTTTTCTATTTTTATATATTTTATCTTGTCACAGAGGCAACTAAAGGCTTTCTAGTGTAAGTAAAACTGAATTTTTCTCACTCTACATATGAAGGGACAAAACTTGTCTTTTACACCTGTAACAGGAGGAGCAGANNCACCTGTAACAGGAGGAGCAGAAGTTTGATTCAGCCATTCTTGATGCTGTCATCTTGTTTCCCATCCATCCAGCATCAGAACCAGTTTCAGGAAGGAGTTTTCCCCTATTATAACTTTGGAATATGAAGTAATGTAAAAGTCATGTACACAGAATTATCTTGAAATATGATATTGTTTTATACATATTAGAAAATACATCCTCAGTTTAAAGCATCATTCATTCTAATAAAAAAGGAATTTGAGAATTTAGGTGTAGAATAAATCTACAATTTTTTTTCTGAAGATTGTGTTCTGCTAATTCTGGTTCAAATTAGTTAGCTGTGGAAAAGAGTTAAATGGTTAATCAGAATCTGAAAGCAAATGAACAAAAAATATGCTGATGCTTCTTAGATTACAACATCTGAAAATATACAGGTGTGTTTTCAGGCTTGAAACTGTACTGCAATTGTAGCTGTCATAGGTCCACTCAAATGAGACCTGTACAGGTCAATTAATTTAATGTTTTTCTAGTATATGAGGAAAAACAAAGCATCAATGCTTCCCGAAGACAAAAAATTTCGAATCTAGGTTTTGCATGAGTAATCAAGGATGTCTAGCTGTGACACATAAGGCAAGTTAAGTAAAACAAAATAAAATTGTAAAGCAGAGGTTTCATACTGCTCCAGATACGCACACTGTCATTATAAAAGACTGCATTTTAAAGGGATTTAGTCTTATGTGTAACTTTATTGCCATATTCATTCATTTGAAGCCATATGTAGTCTAATTACAAAGGTAGAATCTATTCTGAAATGTAAATTGATGTGGCAAGGAATAGCTGTGAGTGGCTCCCAGCAATCAGCCAGTCCATCCATCTGCCTCTGGACAGAATAGATGCAGACAATATCTACTTTATATAACAGGTTGTTCATAACACCTCTTGTGAAGGATTCTTCAACCACCTCCTAGATAACTTGTAGCATTTTGCACACTTCTATTTAAAAAGCATGTTTTCACCTGGACATGGGGATCCATATTTCCTAATCTTTGTTTAAAAAGAAAGGAAGAGAATTTGGAGGAAAATAGAAGGATATATTGCTTAATCAAATAAATACAAGCAGACAGGAGCACTAAATAGATGTGTAAAATGTATATATTATGAAAAAGGACAGAAAGCTGAAATAATTAGAAGGTGTATCTTATTAAAAAGATTGCACAGCTCTGTATGGATTTGTGCCAATATATTAATTTTCTACTATTTTACTCTATGATAATGCAGAAATTGTATGTAGTTATTGCAGCTGTATCCTTAAATTATAGCTGTTGAGGTTTTAAGAACATTGTAATATTACACTGAAGGTATGTTTAGGAGTCTGGTTGTGTTTGGGTTTTTGGGAATTTTTCTTTTTTTTTTTTTTTACTTTGGTTATGGTTTGGTTTTGGGTTTTTCATCTTTTATTTTGAGGGAGTAGGGTTGGTTTATTTTCTTTTTTTGTTGTTGTTTTGTTCAGGAGTTGTTGATTGGTTAGTTGGTTCATTTTTGGGTTTTACTTTGTTTTTTTGGTGTTGGTAGTGCTTTTTTTGGTTTTGGGGGTTCTTTGGTTTGGTGTTTTAGGGGTATGAGTTTTTAGTTTCTATTTTTATCTTTCTTTTTTTTTCCTTTAAATCTTGTGGGACAGTATAGTCATTTTGAAAAAGCCATGGCACCTTTGAGTTTTAGGATGCACAAAGAACCCCACAGATTTTTATCAAGTGATTAGTGAGTATCAAGGAAAAGTTTAAGTCTTTATCCACAGTTGTGTCATGCTGGAAACAAATATCAATCTGTACTTAACATATAGACTGTAGATAAAGTAGATATTTTATCTGCATGTAAATTACATTTGACTCTATGAATATAGTTCCTGTTATAACATATTATTATCTGAATTGTGCCATTAAGCATGCAGCGTTTTTCAACATTAATTTAAACAGAACTAAATGTGTCCTCTTGAACATGGTAATTGCATCCTAGCATCCCTTTTTATTTAAAATAATTCATTTTACAGACAATAATATAGTTTATCTTCTAATATAAATTCCTTGGGGCACAGATAATGCATTATTCTCTATTTGGAAGACAGGCACATCATGGGAACTACAAGAAATGAAGGATAGTAATTACATTCCTTAAGGGGAGAAGGAGAAGCTTAGTTTAAATTTTAGGGGAGATATAAATGAACATTCTTCATAGAATGAATTTCAAGCCAGATGAACAAAACCTTTGTCTATATATTTAAAAAGAAAAGAAGCATTAAAAAGAATTAAAGTTTCAGGCTGTTTTGAAAAAAATGGCTTGAAAATATGCTGAATATTAGGTTTGAATGTATTTTCTGTCAGATAAAATGAATTGTTATTATTCCAAACTATTCTGGCATTAAAGATAGCTGATCTTTTGTCTTAAAATAAACATGCAGTAATGAGTTCTTTTTCTCATCAGCTGACCATAAAAATCGGTCAAAGAAACAAAAAAAAAACCACGTTCTAACACTTGAGGTTTGTGAATAAATTTTTGTAACCTTTTAGGATGCCTTTTTAATGAGGACAAACAAAAATTAAGCAGGTCTGTCTGTCCAAGCTGGCTGTAAACCTTATTGAGCAGTGATTATCCTATGCCACTGAAGTCTGTCCTTGATAATGGATGTATAATCAGTGTGTCAAACTCTATGATAATTGAAAAATGCAGCACTTAACAAAGAACCACAAAAATGAAAGGAAGAGCAATGCCTGTTTTATTTCTAACCTCTGCATGTTATAGCAATGCAAATGGTACTATATTGAATGAATGAACGTTAAAATGCAAGATTATTGACCAAACTTTCTTTGTTAATTTATTAATATAAAACTGCAGAGCAAGGAATGGGATTTTTAATTTGTTGTCATTGTTCTGGTGTCCTAGGAACTGTTCAGCATTCTTATAGGAGCAGTCAGGTATTTTCCAAGAATCCACTTTCCTGATGCTTGTTCCCATGCTTAGCACAAAGTCTTTTACCCAGATTTTTTCACTAACACTTGTGCTGTATGATTAAAATAAACCTAAAAAGAAGGTCACTTGCATAGTCCTAGGACTGCTTCATTCTTAAGTGGCAGTTTAGACACTTTGAGGTGCCTTGAAATCAGCATGGCCCCATTAGCCACTGTCGATAGCAGCTCCACCTTCCATGGCCTTTTTTAGCCTGGGGGCTGTGTGGGTTTCTGTTCACAAGGGATGCATCATTCATTACTGGGCCCTCTGTGTGTAAGGAGAAACTGCCTCCTTGGAAATGAACTTGCCGTGGTTGTTTAAGGAAGCAGGATCCTAAGTATCTGAGGAGCGCAAATTGTTATTGGGTAGAGACTTGGCTGGGCACAATTCCCCAATAAGACAATGCAAGAGCTCTGCAGCTGCCTGGGTCATAAGAGCAGAGAAAAAGATCAGATTTATTGTTTGTCTTCGGATTTAAAATGTCCACTTATGCTTGAAATAAAATGGACATCCAAGTTCATGGACTACAGCAATGATGGGTTGAACCCTTCCTGGGTTCCAAAGCTGGATGTACTGCAGGGGATCATTTTTTCCATTTGTATTGAATATTTTTATGAGTCAGACTCCAATTAGTGCACACATTTGCAAGACAAAAATAATCTTGTTTGTTTGTTTGTTTTACTGCTATTTTACAGTATTACAAAGAACAAAAACATCACTAATTTTTAATTGGATTTTTTAAACAGTTGGCAATATAAGTTTTAAATAGGTCTTCCTTTGAAAAAATAATTATATATTTTGCTTTCAGTAAAGGTATTAATATTTTGTTGTTTTCTATTTGGAGAGAATAAATGTTATTTAGCTAATACATATAATAAGGGCAGAAAATTGGTCAAATGGGAAAAATTGAGTCTAAATTGTTATTATCAAACTATCCCAATGTAAACGTTGGTTCTTACCCTTGAAAGGAAATTTAATAGTTAACATAAAATAAAAATTCTTCCTTTCAGTACAAGTATTTTAGAGACCCTTTTGAATTTTAATGCAAGAGCCATTTTCTAATTCATTTAAATGTAATCACTATTCTTAAGGTTGCATTATATGACAAGTTTGACAATCAGTCACTGCAGGAAAATTTTTCAAACCATAAGGCCTTGAATATATTAAAAAACAAAGGTAGTTTTGTTATCAGAGAAAACTGATAATGCTGAAAGCAANTCAGTGATGGGATCCAAATGTATTACCCTAACAGATATTTCAAGATGGAAAAAAAAAAAAAAAAGAGGAAAAAATTTCTTTTAAGACTTCAACCTTTAGAGATCAGTTCATCTTAAAGATTTCTGTCCTGGTTGTGTTTTAAAGCATGCACACACAGGGATACATAGGCACACACAGAAATTCAGTGGTGCCCTCAGGGTTCCTCTTTTGTATTACAGGGCAGCTCATTCGCAGCTCACCCAGGATGGAACTGCTCAGCTTCCCTTTGTGCTCTCAAAGCCACCTATAATAATACAAATAGAAGTACCCTCAGGGCACCGCATACAATGTGTCTAGAAATGCCACAGATCCTTTGGGGTAAGGAGAAAATATACAAAAANCTTCCGGGGAAAAAAAAAAAAAAAAAAAAAAAAAAAAAAAAAAAAGAATAACAGGAAAGAATTTGTTTTCATCCATGGTAAATAAACACCAACTACTTGGTGATTTATATTTCTGAAGTTGAGCTTGTCATTTTCTAAAAAGCTGAGGTTTTGTAGTATCTTTTAATTTCAAGAGCCAAACAATTGGTCACATCCTGAGGGATGTAGGTTGTTCCCTGGGAGATTTGGCTGTTCCTGTACACAGAGAACACTTTCAGAGCAATTTACATTTTCTTTAATAAGAAACCAGAAACTTCAAAATAAAAGGCTAAGCAGAACCAAGAGTCGAGGCTGATATTTTATATGATGAAGACTCCCCTTACAAAAAAAGATTGAATATTATTAATGTGCTTGGGGTTTTTTCACAGAAAATAATATACTTCTTTGTAAAAAACAGGAAAAGATACTTCAAAGCTTTGCATTTTGTGAGTTACTCCTTATCTTGTCTAGCATATTAAAAGAAACCAAAAAAACACAGGAAAACCCCAGGAAGCTTTATCCAATCACACTACCTCCTTTTATCTTAGGATAAATTAACATTAATATTTTTGATAGAAGGTAAGAAAGTTTTCAATATAATTAAGCAGGATTGTATTGAAAACAGTTTTACCCTTTTATTTTACAAAGAAAATATGTAGAAGAGGGTGCTTGTGTCTTCTCATTTCTGGAACATTGAATATTTTCTTGTGTTTCCTTCTAAAATGCAGGAGGCACGTGTCATGCTCTTTAAGACTACAAGAGACTCAGTCACATTTTGAATCTAGTGCCCTTTTGTGGACACTCACCTCATGGTTTGGATTTTTATTGCCATTTTAAAAGGCTGATTATGAACAAAGGTTATCAATGAGCTTGATAGCTATTTCTAGTGATCTGAAGTAATTTAAGGTGTCCTGCAAATGTTACTAACTAGATTCCCCTGCTCCAGTGAAGGGTTTCATTCCCACCAACACCAAGGGTGTTAGGCTTGCTCAGAAGTGTGGTTCTACAATTTTACCCTTTAGTTACTGAATATTTCATAAAGATATTTATCTTTCATGCTGTATTTTGCTTTTATGTTTCTACACTGCTGCTTTACCACCAGCACTTTGTTTGACTTTTGTAATTTTCTTTATGCATAAATTTTAATATATCTATTTACTAGGACTTTTTTTCATTTCATCTCAAGTACAGCTGTAATTCTGAAAAGTGTCTTTCTAGTTACAGTTTCCTAGCAGAGCACAGAATCATAGATTCATTTAGGTTGTAAAGCACTGCTAAGATGATTGAGTCCAACCACTAACCCAACACTGCCAGGTTCACCACTGCATGTCCCTAATGCCACAATTACTTGTGTCCCTGAAGTCTGGCACTTTTGGGCGAACTGTTTTTTGGGTGGAGGCAAATATCCCCCTTGTTCCCCAAGCCTGTGCAGAGTATGGTGGAGACCTGAGGGTTGATGAGGCTTTTTCAGGTTTTTTTGTTTGGCATAGCAGCACAAGGCTGCTGGTCCTTGTGACTCCATGTCCAACCACATGGAACAGCAGGGCTGATGCTGGAGCTAGGGAGGTCCCAAAATGTTATGTCACGATCAGAATTATTGTTCCCACCATCTGACTTCCTCTTGAGGTCAGAGCAGTGGGGTGAGGCCAATGGAATGCCCACTCTGCTGGACCATGGGATACCACTGTAGGCTGTAATGTCAGCTTTTCCTGTGGTGCTCATTAAGGCAGGTCACCATAGGCAGTGCTGTCTTTCAGCTAGCCACAAGCCAGAAGAAAACTGGAACTGTAAGGAAGGGAAACTAATTCAATCTAATTTTGGAGAAGATTGGAAAGCTGTCAGCAAGAGGAAAACAACTTGAAGAAAGACAAGTATTTGCTGTCAAGCGTTGTTATCTTTTAAAAGGGCTGCTCCCAGGTTCTCACAGTTTCTTGACAACTAAATAAAATCAGAAAGCCAAAATACATTTTTTGGCAATGCAGGGATTTTGTTGTTGTTGTTGGATATCACCTCTAGAGTCAAAAAACAGTGTGATGTATATTTCCTTGGTTCCAATCACTAACATGTCTGAAACTGGTATGAAAAGCCAGAGGAAACTGCTTTTCCTCTAGCTTAAACATGTTTTTCAAAGTATAAAATTTCTATTTGCTCTCAGTTTTGCTTCAGGCTGAGAAAGAAAGGAAACAGTGCTGTTTGAAAACTTGAACTCATTATGCAGAAAAAGTACAGCATCCCTTGATTAAATACTGCTAGACTAATTAAGTCATTACTACCTTGACTGAATGTTGTGATTTTTCCTTCAAACACTGAAAAATCTAATTCTTACCTGTGAGCACAGAGTCAAAGATAGTTTTTTAATATTTAGAGGTTTTCCCTGTGCTCTGTAAAAACTGTAATAAAAATGTGTTTTCAAACAGGTATTACCTGTTGCCCTTTACCAAAATGAATTTTCTTTCCTACTGTAACTGATTTTTTGAACTTGCAATGATTTCAAATACATCAAGATGCAGGACTAGATTTCTTTTCCTGTCCCTTGTTTCTATTTTATTCCATATTCTGTTGCAAGTTCTTTATTTTCATTTTTCAAACTGTGTGTACCACTACATGCATCATTATTTGTAGGACAAAAATGGATAATGAAGAACAAACACCTTACTGACCTGGTCTGAATTATATGTATATATGTGGTGACCACTGGATGATGAGCTTGAGGAGTAGTGAGGGACAGATGAAAAACAGAGTTTACTTCATATAAAATACACTTTGGTGCTCCTCATAAACCACACACTGTCTGAAGTAATTCAACCCATCACTGTGGGTCAAACAAATTTCCTGTGGCTGAAAGGCAAGTAATGAGCTGATGGTATGAAGTTAAAAGCAGTTTAGTCATTTAAAAAAAATAAAATTCTTCAAGTATTTCCTCTGTGTGTTGAAGCACCTTTAATAAGTGGGATTAACTTTTTTTGATATTGTTCAAGAGTTTTGAATTTGATGTAACCTGGAAAACTTTTAAGTGTTAAAGCATGATTTGGACTTCAGTACAAATTACCTAATAATGATGATACTATCTGGAACACAACACAGAAACTTAATCTGTGTTTCTTTTAAGTGTTTACAGAAACTCAGTGTCACTGTGCTATCATCCAAAATATTCCCAGTTTTAGTTTTAATCCTTAGAGAAATGCTTATATGCACAGAGGTCAAGTCAAGAGCTTTATGATTTACTCCCTTTCACAGCAGTAAAACTGTATTTATAAACTCCACAGTACATCTGGCTTCTAATTTATCATTCTTCAGGTACATAAACACAGTGCTTGAACCTAGCAAAAATATTGTTTTGCCTCAGGGAAAAGTCCTGAACCCAGTCCCTGAAGAAATTCCTATGCTTCTGCCTCTGTGATTAAGTAGTAAATAGAGAATTGTTTGCTTTGGAATTGTTCCTCTGTTTGTTTGTCCACTCATGGATTTTGTCTGAAATAAGAGGGTGGGGCTGATGGAGGGGAGGGAAGGTTTCTGTACAAATGCTGAAAGATTTATCTACTGATACCTATGAGATCTAAGATGCTTATTCTTGGTAGGGATCTCTGTAGAAAGAAGAAAATACAGTCACAAAATCTTTGATGAACAAAAAGAGTTTTATTTTAGTTAAAGCGCTATTCCACTTATGGTAAGGGAAAAATTAATATTCTTCTTAGTTGCTAAGGGCTTTTTGGTGAGTCATAATTCATTTTGCACACAATTTCAAGCTCAAAAAGACAATACATACCTCACATTTCTGAAGGTGTTTCTTTTGTGGCAATAATCCTCCATGAGTCATTGACTCGGACAGTCACTGTGAGTTGTCATCCTCTTGGATGTTCAACATTAATTAATGCATGGTTGGGCTGGCTAATTAGGGTCTTTGTCTTCCACATTTTCCACAACACTAAACTGTGGCCAGAATCAGTTGGCTTGTTTTGATTTGGGATTTGGGGGGTTGTTTGTTGTTTTGACTTTTTATTAATTTTTTGTTTTTAATTTATTTCCTTTTTTCTTTCTGTTCCAAATATGCAAATATACATAGGTTGACTTTGCTAGGGATAGAAGATTGAACAGTGTTAAAAGAAAGAGAGAAACCTTGCCACATGTCAGCCTTGATTCCATTGGAGAAAATGTTGATGTGAATCCAGAATGTAAGTATATTCTATAGCAATCATGTTTTATATGAATATATATTGATTTTTGTCTTTGTTTTTTTCTTTCTTCCCAATTCAAGCCAAAGCTTCTGACAGAAAGGCAAACCTCTTGCTCTGAGTGTTAGATTATTTTAAGCTGGCAACAGTGCTGAATTTTAAAACTGGTTTACTAGCACTACTTCCAAAGTTATTACAAAGAAATGACCCAAGGTTTCTGAGACTTTGAATTTCCTGTCTCCGCACAGGAATTATGCTCCCTTTTTTTTCTGCTCATTCATCACTATCAGCTAGACCTGCTTTACTTACAGTGCCTGTAATTTGGTAACATTGGAGGGCTAGAGAAACAGAATGGACCATAAACCTAAGTAAAATATTTCTGTTATAAATGGCTTGAAGCTCCTTTCCCACTCCTCTCACTATTACTGCTTGGCCAAAGACATTCTGCAGGCTTTCTATCTTTGTTGGATTTCACCAGGACAGAACATTTCTGCTGGAAAGCCCCTATTTTGTATACTTTGTCTCTTTTCTGAGGTTACAGGTTACAACAATTTTCAGTCCAAATCTCTGAAAGGAAAATCCACTGTATGGCTTAAAATTGGAGGACTATCTTCTACAGGAACCTAATGGAAAAGCATTCATTTTGCTGAAATGGCCAAGGCTTTATGTTAGGCTTGTGCCAGATTTTCAGATATTCTTTTCTATATGTTTGCTCATATTGTCCTTTCTAGGTCTTCAAGCAATTAGTTTTTATTTGCATGCATCATTTCACTTCTTTGCTCCCAGGATACAGTCCTTGCTTTCTGGCTGTCCTATGAATTTTTCCCTCTCAACATTCCATTTGGGCTTTTCACTCATTTTGTTCAGGCTTCTATTTGAATTCCATACCCTCAGGGCTTTTTTTTTTTTTCTTTTTTTTTTTTTTCCTCCTTTTTTTAAATTCCTTATTTTCTTCCCCTCCTCCTCCTCCTCATTTCTACATTTTTAGTTACTGACAGGTGGTGATGCAATGACACCAGTAACTTCCCTGTGTTTCCCTCAATGAATATTGTTTCTTTTTACTGCCCTTTATATTTATTGTTCATTGACTGTTTTGAGTTTTGTTCTTCATTCCTAAAAATCCTATATAAAGGAAGAAACAGGAAAAGACACTACCTAGTT
>WEIU01004960.1:31324-55464 GCA_013389925.1 Aegithalos caudatus | reverse complement strand
TTTTTTTTTTTTTTTTTTTTTGACAGCCTGATTAGTTTTATCTTCTTATAGAAAGATGTAGAAAGGAAAACAAAGATCAATTTTGCAGTAGAGCTGTCAAAATAATTGTTTCTAGTTTACACATGTGTGGATTTTGAGGGCCAAGGAGTACTGGTTTCAGACTAAATCTGAGAAATCACACATCTGAATTCTCTGACAAATAAGAACTTTCTGTTCCTTTAGAGTTTAGTGGAAACTGATGTTCTTGTCAGCATCCCAGATGATACCAGTAATGAAACTGCCAACATTGTCAACTCCATTGGGCTAGCTGCCTGTTTCTCTCAAGGATGAGATGCAGGACAGCCCTGCTAGCAGACTCCCTGGGGCTATTGCTCTGCAGCTTCAGGAGACCCTGGCTCTCAGGGAGACTTAATTATGTCTGACTTAAACCAAAAGGTGCAGTTGTCTCTGGCCCTTGGGCAGGTACATCAGGAATTCAGGTAAAAGATCAAACAAAGCTGATGATGTCCAGTATGCTTAAAACATAATGTTTAGGGATCAGCTTTTCTTTGAAGAAACTTGACTTCATACAAATATCCCTGACCAGGTCTACCTTTCAAACCACATCAGACATATCTGATAGGGACTGTGCAGCACAAGACGTGTAATAGTTATATGTAGCAAAAGAGGAGATAAGATGGCCAAGCCTATCAAACAGGTGAATTTTTACCTTTCAAATCATATCGATTCAGCATGGTAGACATCTGAAGCACAGAGACCTGTCTACATTTTGAAGCTTCTGCAATTGAAACATATTTTTCCTATACCTGAGAGATCTTTTTGTCTTGACTTTTCATCATGTTCTACTATGACTCAGGGAGGGCACCACGAGCTCACCGCATCATTCTGTCTTTTATGTGTGCCTCTGTGGTTTTACTTATTCTCACCTGAATCTATCCACTCAGAAGTTGAGACAAAGTTTTCCCAGCAACCATCTGCTTGGATCAAAGGACACAACTTTTTTTTACACTTCATCCTCCCCCTGTATTATGCAGCCTAGCAGCCTCACCACTTCTTCTTTTTGAGCATAGTCCATTCATGTCCTTTACCCCCACATTCATGCTGTAGCCTTCATCATATCTTTCATCCTACCTTTTCAGATTTTTCTTGCTTATAACCTGTAAGTTTCCAGAAAAAAAATCCTACCAGCTACCTTTTCATGTTCTCCCATTCCCAGTACCTGAAAACAGATTATTTTAAGAGGCATTCTCTAAAGAAATTGAGAATAATAACTGCTCTGGAAGTTAGCACAGTTTTCTTCAGGAGGTTCAATTGCTACTGAGTTCTGAGACACAGCATGCAGTTCACCTGTGCTATCTGTGTGTTGTCTTGGCAGAATATGCCATTCAACATAATCATGTATATTTAAAATTAAGAAGTAGGAGTTTTATTTCTTGAGCAGAAAATTAGAGGAGCTGAGAGCACTCATTTGGCATGACAGCGTTCCATTGAGCCAAGAGGTAATTTTCAGAGACTGCATCTTTCCTGCAGCAGTGGGGTAGTGATTTTAATGCACAGTGCTGCATTTTAGTAGCCAATTGAGATGGCTATTAAGATATAGCATTGTACATTAACATCACTGCTGCTCAGACAGCAGCTGGTGGCTGCTCCTCAGCTGACAGCTCCCTGCATTCTGCTTCATAGCAGAGGTTTTCTTAGTAGCTCCTCTGATCTCGAGAAAGAAAAATAAAAATCTTTATCTAGTTAATATTTCACACTGGGTTGGGCATACAGATCCCAGGGGGAGAAGCAGGAGAGTAGTGATGCTGAGTGCAGAGACCGTGAGGCAGAAAGGGAAAGAGTTTGAGAGAGGAAATCCCTCTGTGAAAGGATCATTCCTTGGTTTTCATCTAGTAGAGTCACTTTGGCTCAGGGAAAACATGGTTCACAAACCCTGAGACTTGGGATACAGTGCTTGGGGAGAGGACTGTGTAGCCTGTATAGCTAAGAGATAGTAAGAAACTGAAATTCATGAGACCTTGAGAAATGTGAGAAACTGCCAGGAGAAAAGGTATAACTTAAAAAATGCATACATGTGAAAACTTTTCAGAATTATTTAAGATAATCATTCAACTTTTACTCTTTGTACTTAGAAGAAACTAAAAGACAGTCATCAATGTCTACTATTTATTTAGTCATTTCCTTGGCAATAGTTTTCTGTTCTGATTTGAAAAAAAAGTTTTGCTTGCTGTCAGATTGCATCTAAACAAGTTCCCTTGCAAAAATGCAGAAATTGAGGATGTCTGTGACATTGCAGGCTTACATCTCTCTGAGAGTAGTTTTGAAATGGCTTTCAGAATTAGGAAGAAAAAGAATCATTGTCATATCCTTCTCTGCCCTAACTTTCTGTCCACAGCATGTGTGGATTAAGTCTGCACATAGCCTAGGATAAAGAAGGATGCTATTTCAAAATGTTCTATAACAGAGGGAAAGACATATTCAGAAGCTCCCTTGAATGGCCTTACTGTATCCTTTGATCTCTGCATTTTCCTTGGGAGTGAGCTACAGCAATTATCTATCTTAGGATTTAGTTTCTGAAAATTTGCTTGAAGCAGAGCTGTGGAAGCCACTGACTGAGATCAGTAGTTTTCTTTTCAAATTCTGCTAAATAAAAATGTTTATGAGTGTATTTCCAGTTAGAAAACTTTTAAAAACATCATATGAAAACTTTTCAGAAATTGTGAGTTACTGCTTAAAAAGAAATTAGTATATATGAATACTCATAGCATTCTTTCCAAAGATACATGGAACTGCAGGATGGAATTACAGCCTAAAACTTCAACCTATAAGTCTTGATAGCTTTACCAAGCATTGAAGACAAAATCAAGAAGCAAAGTAGAAATAAAAATATCAAAGCAATTTAAGTAACAATATCAAATAGGTTTAAGAGAAGGTACACAGAAAGGTACCTGTTTAATATTTAACCTGGTAAAGAATGTCTTGGTCTTCAATTTTCTGCATGTCTGTTCTTTGTAGTATAGTAGTAAATCCTGTCCCCTCTGTGTGAGCCTTCTTACAGTTCTCTGGATTATGAGATGCCATGTGTAAGAATAAGGTCAAATTAATATGATAAAATTTTATTTTGGTGTTTTTCTTGTTAGGAATTGATTTATCAGGTACTGTCTTTTAAAAATATATTTCACAAATACAATGATAAAAGTAACATGAAGTAATAATTCAGGCTGAAAAATGTCTATTGTGTAAGCACTTTCTCTGTGAAAAATCAGATGTATTTTCTCATTCAGTATCCACACTATTCCCAAAGAATTAACTAGCAGCAGGCCAAAGCCTAGCAGTGTGCAGTGATCAAAAGACTGGGAGAAAGAAAACAATATTAAATAGTAAAAATTTGGAATATTTTTAAAATAATTCTCATGTAATCATGTTTGCTTCAGGAATGTTTTATTTCTTACCAAGTGAAAAATGATGAACCATTTGCATTTTCTGTGTACTGTACTCTGTTTTTCCCTAACTCAGAAGATCCAGTTTGAATGTGTGTTTGTTTTTCTATCACGCTATATTTAAAACTCTGAGGAAGCAGAGCAGCAGTTCAACATTTTCCTGCTGTTATGCACCACTAGAGGCCATCATATACCTCCTTAAATATTAGATAGGTATGCAAATTATTCTAGAGATGATGTGAATAACTGATGAATGTAGGAGTCTATATAAAAGGGCATGAGGAAACTTACTTGAGGGAAAGATTTAACATAACTGATTATTGTGAACATCATGTGTTTTAAGGCTAATTCTAATTGATTCAGAGCACTTTTCCTCTCATGCACTCCTAGGTACCCTTTGAATAGGTCGTGGAGTGCATGTGAGAAGTGAACTCTGGAGATGGCAGTTGCTCTTTGCACATGATCTACGTCAGGAAATATTGTCAAGCTTAAAGCATAAAGCAGGAATCTTTTAGATTTGTTTTTGTATGCTTGGATTAGAAATTAAGTTATTTTCTCTCCCTTTATCTTCCCATTTAGAAAATAGGATATCATTCTTGATCTCCCACAGACAACATATTGAGTCATTAAGGAGCTAACATACAGTTACTACTTTAAGTAACTGCCTGATACATAAAACAGACTTTGTGTTACACAGTTGTACTCTTCCAAATCCTGGAAACAAATGACTGAAATTATAAAGGAATTACAGGTAGCATGATTTTAAATGTGAAAAAAAAATCAAATTAGCATTTATCTTATAAAATCAGGAGGTGTTAGGAAAAGTGGTAACACAAGAAGGTGGTAAAAAAATGAATTAGTTTTACAATGGGCTTGGCTGGCTTTCTGAAAGGGCCATGATGTGACATGGACCTTATCCAGGAGAACTTTTCTACTGCCATGGTTTTCAGTTTCACTCCTCCTAGCAAACTAACCATTCAAAGAAATATAGCTTATTTTACTTTATTTTTTAAGACTTGCTGATTTTTTTTTTTAATGTAACAGCCTATTAATATGGGAAAAACTCACATGTGTTTTTGGGATATAAATAATTAGTGGAGAAGTATTGATTTATCTGAACCAGCTTGATATGCAGTATTTTCTCATCAAAACCTTGAAAGGGATCAAGATAGATAACAAACGTCAAGTACTACAGTAGCACATCCAAACCACATTTCTGAAAACGCAAGTAATCTGCATGTTCTGCATTATATTTTTTTAATAAAAAATGGGTATTATGTCATATAAAAAAAAAAAAAAAAAAAAAAAAAAAAAAGAAAAAAAAAGAAAAAGAGGACAGAAAATGTGGTACTATAAAAATACATTTGTCACGATCAGTCCATGCTGATTTTAGAGATGTTTTTGTTTTATTTTGTTGTGGGTTTTTTTGTTTTGTTTTGTTTGTTGTGGTTTTTTGTTTGTTTTAGGGTTTTTTTTGCAGGGGGGCAGGGGGGCAGTTGGTTTTTTTGGGTTTTTCTTGGTTGTTTTTGTTGGGTTTTTTTTTGGAGGGAGGGAAAGAGGGGAATTTATTTCATAGCTCTTAGTCATTTTACGAAAATCATCTTGTTCTTCAAAATTATAGTGGAGGACTTCTTTAAATTATTTCAAAAAATCTCAAGATGTCCTGAGGTTATCAGCAAAAAGAAGTCATGCAGTATGGAATTTTCTTTATCCCCATTAGATTTTGGAAGAATATATGCAAATTTTACAAAGCTCAAGATCATTAATTTCCTGATAAGAGAAATAAAATTTAATATGCTGTTAATCAGATTTTAAAAAAAAAGGGTAAGAGACCAACACAACATCGTAATGGCTCAGTATGCAGTAGCCCCTCAACAGATGAATAACACTGAATGTTATTCTTTCAATAAATAAGTGTAAGTTTAAGTGAGAGGGCTAACACTTATAAATAAACTATAATATCACTTCAAAAAGACAAAAGAAATCTCTCTCTTTTGATATAAATAAATAAAGTCATTCAGAAACACATTTTTCCTCGGAGAAAGTAAAATTGCATGCAATTGTCTTACTCTTTACCATATTATTTTTAAATATGTAAGGTTTTCTTAGTTTCAAACAGGTTATGGATATTAGCAAACTGAGGCACAATATATAGTTTGGCTTCACTTTCAGATCTTTACTGTCGAAAATAGGGATTTTCTGCCCATACTTTGGAGTCCACATCAACAGGATTGCTGAGAAGGCGAGTATGTGAGAAAGGTCTGCTTCTCTCCTTGGGGACAGACAACACCATAAGGAACAGTAAGTGGCTTTTAAGAAATCTACCTGATTGAGTCTTGGAAAATTTATATTTCTGCATTACCTGCTTTTCATGAGCACCTGTTCAGTGCATTCAGGCCACCCAGACCAGATGGAAGAGAGAGCGTGGTGAGGACAATTGCCTTGGTCACGCCGTAAGTTCCCTAATACAAGGCCTGCACTCAGGGCTTGTTTGGGCCAAAATGGTGAATGTCTGGTCTGTAGGGTTGCTGCACACAAACTGGCACATAAGAGTGTCTTTCTACTGTGTCAATTTATCAGTTTAATGTTTGCTAACTCCAAAAGGACTGAACTACGCTTTGCCGTGCGGTGTAGACATGTGATTTTGAGCGTGTTGCTTTCCATCTTTGTGACTCAATTTCCCACCTGGGAGATGTTGATAACAATGCTAATGTGTCTCATTATTGTCTTGCCTATTTAAACTGTAAGCTCTCCAGGGCAAGGGCTGTCTCATACCATATGTCTTCACAGAGACAGGCAGAATGAGGCACTGATTGCATTTGGGGTCTCCTGGTGCCACAATAATTAAAAGAGAGACAATAATATTAAAAAGGAAGAGAAGGGAGAGGGTAGGTCTGGTACCAAGAGGCTTTCTGATTTCCTGGTAGCAACCCAAGAGCAAGAGAAGACTTTATCTCTGAGGAGAATCTTTGCTTTTTCAACTTTCTCAGCTCTAAATGTCATATTGGTCTTCAGAGAAAGTACGGTAGGAAAGGTTTGCAAACAGGGTAATCCATAAGCTACTGGAGATCCAAACTGGAAGAGAAGGATTAGTAGCTTGAGTTACTGCAAGTAGAGGGGTTGGAGAACAGATCAACTTTTTGACAGGAGAACACCTAGAAAATTAGTGCTCCTTCCTTCCTCCTTAGAGAAAATGAGCAGATGTTTCTGAGCGTGGATGAGGTGTTTGCAGTCATAAGAGGCAAAAGGCAATCTGAAGTGATGGATACTCATCCCCATTCTGCTGGAGTACATTAGTTGCTGACAGAGTTATATTCTGTCCCAGGTAATGGGAAGAATCTTTAACCAGTCATTTTAGTCAGTAAAATAAAAGACTAATGAAATTGGTCACTAGAGATGACTGCTGAAATGTAGTCATGTATGCTAGTAACCTCTGCTTTGAGATTGCTAAATCTGGGCTTCATTTGGAAGTGTTTGTAAGATTTGGGTTGAGTACCCTTTTTGTGTGTCAGCTGAGGACTGCTCTGCAGAACTAGATGTCCCTTCATTCAGGTCTAGATGAAATACACCATAAACAGCAAATTCTTATTTACTCTTCTTCCTTCTTTTGTAAGTGTTCAGATTGCTTCATCATAGTCTGTTTTATCACTAGTAGCTATTTCTGTATCTGATTGAATGGATTCTGTATAGTGGGCAACAAACTGGTATTTGCTCTAAAGGCTTTTATGAATTTGAATTCTGGCACAGAAAGAGATCAAAAATAAATCATTAATATTTAACTAGTCCATGAAGGTCATATTTATGCTTTTATTTAATACCCAGATATTCCAACAATACCCACACAATGTTTGGAGAAATTATTAGAACGGTAGTTATAAAAACACCCTGTGCTGAAATGACACAGATTACAAAAGTCAAAGTTTCTCATCATTACATTCCTTTTCCTGCTTGTAAAAATCCATATACTTAGATCAGTTTTCAGAAGCTTCCAGGCTGAAATTTAAAATAGCTAGCTTTTAATTTAGCTATTTCAAAATAAGGTTATAGGGTTAGTAGAATAATGAGTAAATTCTTATTTGTTCCCCTGCACCCTATCTACACAGAATTTAAAAACTCCAAAATTTGTTTTCTAACACAATGCAGACCTCAAGATCTGGACGGAAAGACCTCCTAGGAAAGTAAAATACCTTAGGCATCTGAGATGTAAATTGAGGCAGCCTGTGATAGAGCAAGCCTGCCTGAAGGAAAATTTTTTTAAGTATCTTTGAGTTTATTTCCCTTCTTTTTCTTTGTGTATTGAGCCTTATAGGTGTGAGGAAATATTTGTTCTCTATCAGCAACTTTATATGGTATTGATATTCACTTTATCTTAACATCTTCATCTGAGTTTCTGTCCTTATCTTTTCACTGAAGTGGGAATTTTGATTACAGGCCATTAGAAATATCCAGAGCAAGAATGTACCCTTTTTTTCCCCTGACTTAGAAAATATTGCTTGTAGAAAGAATTACGAAAGAAATTATGCTTAACAGAGAGAGCTGTAGAAGTGTCTGTGTTCCCAGCTGGGGGTGTGATTTCTCAAAGCAGTGAGGTTTCGTAATGGCTCTGGTCTTTCCTTCCCACTCGCAGTAGTGCCTGGGCAGGCAGCATGTACTTCTGCATCCTGAAATACTTTGCAGCATAGCTTTTAGATTTAAGGGTGTTGGTATTTAGCTGGTTTCACACTCCTCTCTGCTCATAATTTATCTTTTATTCCGGAAACTCTGCTTGTAATTGGCTGCAGCAATGACTCCGTGTTTTATGTAATCTTATTTAACAAATACATCCATATCTCTGGGAATCTGTAAGAATTTTTAATTGTCTCTCTCACACAATTTTTTTTCCCTTTTTTTGTGTTTTTGTTTGGGGTTTTTTTTGGTGGTTTTTTTTGGTTTTTTTGTGTTTTTTTTTTTTTTTTTAAGAGTCTGGTCTTGCACTGTGAAGACTCAAATGCTAAAGTTGCAAATTACAAATGAATTTGGTTGCACCACAAAAAGTTTGATTATAATGTTTGGTACTTACACGAGAAGTAAAATATTTATTTCCCTATTATCTCTAAATGAGAGCAACTTCTATTAATTAACCATTTGTCTCCAAACAAAACATTTACTGATTAGCAGTAGAAGCTCTCCTCAAGTCTTCCATGTTCTTCCATAATTTCCTCCTTATTTTAAAGAAATTTTCTTCTTAGGAAAAATACTTATTTTAGTAGAAAGCTGTAATTGAAAAATAAAGGCAAAGCATATGTTGAGTGGGAAGGGAAAAGATACAGTATAGATGAGTTGTGCCTTTTTTTGTCCCTATATTTACAAAAAGGATGACAAGCCTTTGCAAGTGGAGTGGATGTAGGCCGGGAAACAAATCTTTAGTCATATGTATGTTCTGTTTGTTTATATATTTTGCTTTAGGTATCTCATCCCTATTATTTGGGGATCTTATTGATCCTTCTTTAGTCAGTAATAATATTTAATTTTTTATTCATTACTGCAAAAAGATAATTCTTTATGTCAAGGTACATGGGACTGTAAGTGAGGGGTACATAGATTTAGCAAAGCACAGGAAGAGCATCCTTGGCTCCATAATCCATGACTAAGATATTACTTAGTATTTCACTGTTCATGTAGGTCACTAGCTGGTTTGGATCTGATTAGTTAACCTGCAGCTGCAGCAAGAAAAGCCAGTTATTTGCTGACTCCTTTCCTTTGTAATTTATCTCCATCTCTAGATCATTATGGCTCGTTAATTTTCAAAATAAGTTTTGAATAAAAAGTATGGTCTAAGTTGTTTACAGATTCTAAACACATTAAGTTAATACTTTACTTTTATGGGAATTTCTATTGATTTTAATAGAACTACATATTATGCTCAAAGGTGAGTGTTTTCTGGGTCAGGGGTTAGTATCATTCTTAGGAAAAGGATCACATTTATTATGTGTTCTCTCTACTTAATACGGCTTAGCTAAAATTTATCTATGAAGTCTAGATTAGCAGACAGATTCAAATTTCCCCCGCAATTGGGATTCAGAAGTTTTGTTGATGATCATCTGTGAAATAAATTTCAATTTTTGAAAAACATCTATTATCATGCACATATATTTAACTAAAAAGATCCTCTTTAAACCTGTAAGAGCTTAATGTCATAATTGCTTTTAGTGTATTGGCCAAACATGAATTAGCAAAACCCATTGGAAAATATGATTGTCTATATTCCAAATTGCAGGGTGACCCCTCTTTGTGAATTCCAAATCACCTCATTATATTCAAGTTGTACACAGATATTACCACTGGGCAGGGTATTATAGATCTCCTATAATAACAATAATAATTAATAATAATTAATAAAGAAGATGGACTGGGCAGCCTGGGATGTAGCCAAGGCCCTTCTGTTGGATTAACAGGTTGTGGGTTTTTTTCATTTTTATTATAATATATCTTCTGCGCTTAATTGCTATATTTTATTTTACCACATGATAATATGTAGATAGATTTGACAGCATGTCCATCTTGTATGAGAAAAGTTCCAGCTGAATCCATAGAATGAAAAAGTAGGGCATGAAGGACATAGGAAGGCTTCAGCATCTGGCTCTCTTTACTCCATTTGATCAAATTTCTTTCTCTAATGAATCCTTGATTATCCTAATAGGCTTTCCCTGATTGACTGGGAAGCCAGGAAATGAACCTGCATGGGTCAAGACCAAGAATTTATGAAACTCAATTTTTTGAAACAGAGTCCTAGGTTCTGTCTTGCTCCTATCTAAACATTTATTCCAAAATAGTGCTATAATTTACCAAAAAAGCACTATTTGTTATCCAATGTTATGAATATTCAGCCAGCCCACTGTTAGAATTTTAGAACCATTTTTTTTTTATTAATATGCTAAGAGTGTCATTAAATAGTTGGCATCCTGGTAATTTGTTCAGACTCGACCTGGAGCACATCATAATTGTCCCTCATCCTCCTAGTCTATATGAGCTTTCTTCTCTTGAAAACTCAGGTTTAGCAGAGAGCCAGAGGCCGATTTGGTAATTCTGGTAATCCTCCATGCTCTTAAACAGAAATTCATTCCTGATACAGGAAGGATAAATGCCTACAACTGGGTGCTCATGTTCTTTCAGTTGTATACAGACGCCAGTGACCTTCAGGGAAAATGACTGGGTTTTGTGTGTTATAGTTAGCAGCTAAATGCCACACTAACTAATTAATTTTTAAAAGAATCATCAGGAAGTGCAAGTGACTGTTAGGGTGGGGCACTGCAATAAGCAAGGGTAACATTAACATGTTTAACTATGAAAATTACCAAAGCAATTTACCCAGAAACTGTAGCCATTATAAGAATTCTTAACACTCCAATTTCTCATTCTCTTTTGTAAGCATTAATCATATTTTATTTTTAACCAGAAACCTCAAAGCGGTATTAAATTAAGTGAAACTTTAATAATGAAATTGCATGCAGTACTATTCAGAAGTTATGCAGAGAAGCTTTAATATACTCCATTAGGCAGAGAAAAATGTTGAAAGGATATGGTTAATGTTCATCTGTATTCAGTTTCTCTTTTTATTACGAGAATTTTGCTATTGACTTCAACAGGAGAAAAACCAGCCTCTGCTGCTGTGGTGTGATAGTGTGTGTTAGCCTCCTGAATCCCTGGAAAAGCATTGTAAAATAAAGCCACACTGAAGGATGGTGCCTCTTATCACACAGGAAAGAAGGTATTTATTAGAAAAAGCAGATGGCCAGATCTAGGGGCTGAAATGGGGCCAGCATTTGTGAACTGGGTTCTCAGCTGAAATGGGCACTCAAAATCTTGTGTCAGCTCTGCCAGCCCCAAGGGAGGTGTAGTCAGGGCACTGCTCCCTCCAAATATCAGGCGAAAATAGAAGCTGGTTTAGCCTCTCCTCTCAAGCATTCTTCACAGGGTTCTATGGAAAGAGAAACAGGAGGGAAATGGGTAAAAAAGAAACATAGGATGAGTTTTCTTGCTTCTCTGAGGATTCATTAAAGCTTTGGGCTTGGTAAGGTCTTGATGCTATTGGAAGCACCGAGATCAGTGGGGAAAATGAGAAGCTCCAAGAAGCGCCGCGTCTGGGTAAAAACCATGTGCTCGCCTGTATTCACCTGACTTGTTTATGTGCTTATCTGGTTTATTCTGAATCTCTCATAGAGAATCTCTCAGACAGAAAGGGTACAGAAAGAAACCACAGGGAAATGCCAGGCACAGGCCACCCTTCTGGTAGGGTGGCCTTGGAAGTCTGCCTTTGGAGCTGAGACAATGATAGAGCTGCTCTTCAAAATTAAGATGCTGTCTCCTGTCCTCTGATTTCTCATTGGAAAGCAGAGATAAGACAGAGCAAAGATGATTTTTAAAGAGGAAGAAAATAAAGAAATTAGCAAGGTTTTGAAAGATTACATTTTGCCAGAGAAGAAAGGTTCTCCACAGCTGCTGTGTGAAAATCTAGGGAAGAAGTTAGTAGTGTTTGCAGCCGCAGAACACTGGAAGTACTAGGAGAAAACACATTTCCCATCATTACTGCTGCACAGCAAGAAGTGCATGTCTTAATGGGGGACAGATGACAGTTTCTAACTGAGTTATTACTGTCAGAATTCCTTCCTCTCCCACTTTCTAATAAAAGAAGAGTTCAGCTGAGACCAGCAAAACCGCAGAAGTTAATGGGGAAAATGTGATCTAAGAAAGTAATCTGGGCACGGCTAACCTACAGTTGTACTTGGCAAGACAGTAAAACTTAGGAAAATCTGAGTGTCTCTGCAAGGTGTTCTTCACATTTCAAAGATATGATGAAAGCCATTAAAAAAAAAATGTCAGTTTCACTCTTCCCCTGTCTCAAAAAAAATTCCTTAAAAATGGTAAAAATTTTGTAAGGCAGCTCTGTTCCCATCACATAGATGAATAAAATGGATGTTCTGGTGTTCAGAATGGCAAAACTCTAATCACTTTCTTTCTCTGTTATATTTCTGGTTTCTCCTCCTTTCTCTCTGAGTGTGACACTAAGAAAAAAATTTGAGATCTTCAGTGACAACTAAAGAATTAACAAGGCCCCTAAAGAGGTAGAATTCACAAGTCAGCTTGAAATGAACAGGAAGATCTGAGTCTCCCAATAACATATGAGTTTGTTTTCCTCCAAATTAATTGAAATCAATGTGAAGGAAAAGCAAGTCCCTTGTAGGCAAGAACATTTCATTTTCATATGACATATTGCTACTGTCAATGACCCAAGCAGTGATCAAGACAGTATCTGGGAATGGGGAAGAAGACCAAAAAGAGCTAGAACAACATTTATGTGGAAAATGAGATAAATGAATAATAGAAAGTAGGCTATAACACAATGATGCAAGGGCAAAAAAATTGTCGATGTTCCTATTAAACAAATTGGTAATGTCACTATAGTAGTTACAGTACCATACTTTATAGTGTTATTAGACTTACTAATAACTCATTGCAACATCTCTCACTAAGTTCTGTCTTTAAATGGTACCTCTAGGCAGCATGTGTATAAATTCTGTACCCCATGAGAACCGTTTCTTTTATTAAGTTAAAATGAAATATCATATTCTCGTAGCAAGAACAGGTTGACTTAAAACATTCCTTTTTGTTCAAATGAGATAAATTGCTTAAATAACACCTTTGAACTGTGAGACTGCAAAGGTTTACTTTGAAGCTATACAGTGGAAGAAAAAGCACTAACTTTCTATCTCTCTCTAAAGTTTTAAATACTTATTTTCACATACAAAGACGTTGAGATTCCTTGTTGGCATCAGGACAGTAACCTTGTCATATTTCAAATATGCAGTTTATAGAGAAGTTCTTTTTTCAAATGGTTTATGGCTGTGACTTTCCAGAGACAGCTGTGATTTAACACATCAGCTGTTACACAGATGTCTCATGAAAGGTAAGTGTCATTGTTGGGGTTGAAGGTTAAATGTCTTTGAAGTCCCAAACAGCAGTAATAGTGGTCAAATAATACATGCCTTGTGAGACCTGATTCTTTTTTCTATACAGCTTGATAAAAATTTGGACTACTATACAAATAGTGCTGCAATATTAAAGTATCAAGATGTCATCTTGCTAAAAGTTCTACATTTTTATTCTGGAGTCCTCACATTTATGATGGCCTGCAGCTGATCTCCCTTACTATGGCATTAACAGATAGTGAGTATTTTATTTGTGTCCAGAATTTTTTAGAAATGTTTAACGAGTACAACTAAGCTCTATAATGTAAACTGAGTCATTTTACATGTATTCCACAGAGCGTAAGA
The DNA here is from genome assembly GCA_013389925.1 of Aegithalos caudatus. NCBI lineage: Eukaryota > Metazoa > Chordata > Aves > Passeriformes > Aegithalidae > Aegithalos > Aegithalos caudatus. The sequence goes on along the minus strand of WEIU01004960.1, from coordinate 41,714 downwards.
GGAGACTATTAAATGAATCTTTGGAGTTGAATAAACCTATAGAGAAGTATTAGGCCTAAAAATTTAAGTAAAAGTAACTTTAACATGGGTGGAAATTGATTTCTAGGACAAAATTATTAATGTGCAGATTTTGATGAAACCATTGTCCTTGTTGAAGAAATTTTTTGCTGAAATTATTCAACTGAATTGGAATTTTTACTTTGGCTTTATTTGGTATGTTGGGGGTTTTTTTCCTCCTGAAAATTGATGAGAAAATGCATTTGTTCTTGTGCCAAGTTTTAAAATATGAGGACAGATAGGCATCTGTTAAAACTGTCATTGCTCCAGAGAATTCTTTGGAGCTGCAGTGGTGTCTGGCTTTGTCACATTGCTACTTTCCACTGGTAGTTAGGGGTTTCTGCAACGATCAATTAGTGTGCATGCAATATGTGTGATTTGGCATGTGCCCCATATGGAATTATGCCTGACTTATCCTGTAGATTGCCCTAGAGTTGTCTTCTGAACTCTGAAGCTCATTTTTGGCAGTCATAATTGTAGGTTTCTGATGTTACAAATNAAAAAAAAAAGAAGAAATTCCCCCAGTCACGTGTGTAAAGGAGGGGTGCATATTCACACAGGTACACACAGAGGCTGCAGATACAAGGTTATCTCTATTGGTCACCTCTTGTGTATTAAGAGGTTTTAATTACATTAGTTTCATTACAAGTCTATATTTATCTACCGAAATTTAAAAGACTTTGTATCACTGAAATAATTTTTTTTTTTTTTTTTTAAATTCACATTTTTCTTTGATTTTCGTGTGGGTTTTTTTTTTCCCAAGAGCACATGTGATATTTTTACTCTTGATGATTTTTAACATGAATAACTTGAAATATACAAAAAATACCATAAGACTTTAAAAATCTTTCTTGCCTTCCTTAGAAAGAAAAGTACATTTGAATGCATATATGCTAACAGTGATGTTTAAACACCACTGTGTTTGAGAAGAATTGGGAATACAATGGAAGGTCTAAGTTTTGGGAGCAAATTAAAGTTACCCTTAAATTATTGTCCTGTTAATTTTAGTACTTTCTATTGACGGCCAATTAAAAGTCTCATTTTTGTGCCTGGTTTCCCAGAGTAGGGGCCACACTCTCAGATATTTGAAGAAGTTGCCATGCCTTGATCATCATGCTACACCTGCTGCCACTTGCAACTGTGCTTTATCTTAAAAGTGTTTTCTGGCATTTAATGTGTCCCTGTGCATATATATACATGGACTCAAGGTTGAGAGATTGTGATAGTGATTTTCACCATATCACAACAAATCAAGCTAGAACTGTATTCTTGAAATGTGTTGTTTTTTTCTGCCTTAGTTTTGGCACTTGAGATTTTTGTGCGTCTTTTAAAAATTTGTATTTTTAATTTTTGGTTATCCTTGTGCTCATAAATCTCTATGTGAATGTGTCTGTAGTCAGAAAAGTCATCTTAAGTGCCATTTACTGACCAGGAAAACTTTACAGCTGTAGAACTTTGCAGTATTTCTTTGAGTATCTTTCAGAGTCACAGCAGGATAAGTTTGTCCCACCATGGATTTTCCATCAGCAAACTCTTACCCACAAATAGATGCTGCTCTGGCACAGGAGGACTGTGAGCCCAGTTGCCATCTGCTCTCCTGCTTTCTAAGCAGTTTCATCTCTGGCTCCTCTTCCATCAGAAGTTTGTGCAGTCCTAAACAGAAAGCATCCAGAAACTATGTTCTTTATCCAGAAGTTCTTTCATGATTGGCTACCCCCTGGAGGAGATGATCAGCTGTTCTTTTGTATCACAGGAGGCAAAAACTCTGTGAAAAGCTTGGAACACACTGTGGAGTGGTGGAATATAACGTGTGCTAGAAGGATGAAGAGGATGTAGGGAAAATAATAAAAACATGTTTTGAGGTTCCAAAGGTTACCATGTGTAATAAGTGCTCCCCACACTGGTTGATGAAACGTGTTTGCTCCTTTAGAGCCCCTACATCTTGTTTGATGCATTTTGTAAGTGGTGAGGAATTTTTCCAAGTGATTTGAAGTCATCTTGTCATTGCAGTGGGAGGACAGGAATCACCATAGGGAACAATTCACAATCCTGCTGGGTCATTGCCTGCATCAAGGATAGACTGAGCTTCTGCAAAGGAGAGTGAGTTGCTCAACAGGGCACTGATCTCACTCAGGGTAAGGAGGACATTTGAGGCCAAAAGATGGGAGTAAGAGGACCTTCAATTGTTTGATTCAATTATTATATTTGTGTGTTTGATGTGAAGCTTTAGCTTTTTGCTTTTTTTTAAGATCTCTCTAAACCAACTGTGCAATCCTGCATAACTATACTAAATTCAAGATTTGATTTTTTCTTTTTTACCATGTTAAAAAAAGTCAGCCTTGCAATAACATTGGCTCTGCTGCACTTATGTGGTGTATTTACAAAAAAAATACCCCAAGGATACAATCCTCAAAATAATTTATTGTCAAACTAGTGCCCAGAAAACTATTAAATCAATCATAAAACAGTTATCTAAGAAAAGTCCTAAATGATTTCCACATTTAAAAATGGAACAGTGCAATGCTTAGCTGTTACATGTACTACATTTGTTTTTAGGGATGTAGGAATTTGACAGAATCTACTAAAGGCGTGAAAATATAAATGGTTTTGTAAGTAGGTTTGAAAAAAAAACATGATGAAAGTGGAAAGGTTCTGTCAAAATGAAAAAAGGGAAATAGATAAGAGAAGAATTATTCTACTCCTCTAACTTGTAAAAAGAAGCTAAATTGTAGTTAATAAGTTCCATTTGCCTCACAAATATACATTTTTTTTTTTGAGGAGATTTTAGTTCCTTCATTTAGAATAAGAAGTACTTCATATCATTGACAGCCACCAGATTAGTTATTTTTGATGCTGTTGAGATGCAACCTAGTTGGATTTTGAGGTCCTCATTTTGTTATGATTGAAATGTATTGTAGAAATAAATAAAGGGTTAATACCTATTCAGATACATTAATGAACACTTTAATATTAAATCAGTGAAGAAGCACTTGAAAAAAAAAACTAGAAGAGAGGGGTAAGGGTACAAAGAGAAAATATTTTTAAATAAATTGGATTTCAGTGCAATTATGTGTGGAAAATCTCTTAGAAAATGCAGCAGTTGAGAGTCAGTTTCCTGGATGGTGGGGAGAAACAACTACAGTTGTAGGGTTGATGTAGCAGACTAAAAAAAAATTATTTTACTTATCCACAGTTCCATGTCCCTGCTGGCTTTCTCAGGGAAAATATAGAGTTTGAGATTTTATATTAAAGTAGGTTTTAACTTTAGGAAGTACCAGATCTAGACTGAAGAGAACTTTCATCTAATGATGGGTGGTTCCTCCTCTCATTAGCTCACAGCATTACCTTTTAAGCTCTGACAGACTTTTAGCAGCCTGAGCGACCAGTGGCTTAGACTAGTTCTTCATTCTTGCTTTGGGAAAAAAAAAAAAAAAAAAATAAACACAGAAAAGTATTTTAAAAGCCGTTCCATGGGTTTATTTTATATCACTATGTCATCTCTTGATGGTGAAATGGCTGCAAGTGATACAGTTAGACCTGAAATGTGTCCAAACCAGAAGACCAGGCTCTAATTCAGATTTTGGAAAAGACTGCCTTAAAAAGAAGCCCTTTCCTCAAAACTGAATGCCTCAAAAATAGTAATTTACCTTCCAGAGGGTATAGCACATATGAGGTCATTAGTGACCTAACCCCACCATCTTCCAAGACCTCAACAAATGCAATGCAGAACAAATGAAGACTCCTTCTATATTTTTCTTTTTTTAAAATTCAAATGGAGTGAAGAGCAGCCCTAGGAGGTAGAATGATTAGCTTTACACCATACTTCCTCCTTAGAAACACAGACATCAGAAAGGGATTACTAATCTGGGATTATTGTTTTTTTCAGAAAATACTTCTCATTACCTATTTTTAATCCATCATAGAAGTAAAATGAGGATATTTATTTTTTATCATACCAGTAATCATGCTGAATCCCACACCTCTGAGGAAGCACAGCACTCCCTCAAGTGAAGATTTCCATTGTCAGACCTCAGAGGATACAAATATGTGCCTTAGGATTCCCAGGATGGTCAGAGAGGTGGAGCACCTCTTGCATGAGGAAAGGCTGAGAGAATTGGGTTCATTTAGCCTGGAAAAGAGAAGGATCTGCAGGGACCTAATTGAGGTCTTCCAGTACCTGAAGGAAGCTACAAGGAGAGGGAATTTTCACAACGGCATGTAGAGACAGGACAAGGGGGAATGACTTTGAACTGAAAGAAGGCAGGTTTAGATAAGATACAAGGAAGAAATTCTTTACTCTTGAAGGTGGTGAGGCCCTGGCACAGGTTGTGCAGAGAAGCTGTAGATGCTTCATCCCTGGAAGTGTTCAAGGCGAGTTTGGATGGGGTTTTGAGCAACCTGGTCTAGTGGAAGGTGTTCCTGCCCATGACAGAGGGTTTCAAGCTAGATGATCTTTAAGGTCCCTTTTGACTCAAACCATTCTGTTATTCTGTAATATTTTCAGGTCTGGAAATTCTGTTGTACATCCTTAAGAAATCCCTTTTAAACAAAAACAACAGTAAGAAAGGAAAACAAGGTCCCAAAACTTTCCCCAGTGGTATGCTCTCTATGAACACAAGTATGATAATTCTTCAAGAAAAAACTAAGTCAAAAAAGTGAGATAGTTTGTGGAAAAAATATGGTACTTCATACATTAATATTTTAATATTTGTTTTAATATTTGTTGCAGGCCACAGAAAATAAAATAGAGAGCACATCAAGTGTTTTGTTGATTAAAACCCTTCAAACCAGCAGATGTATTCCCAGGGTTAAAATTCAGGTCCAGATTTATGTGCTCTCAAGTTTACAGGTACTTGACTGAACAAAGGGTGCTTGCTTCAACCCGTAAGATGAGAGTTGAAAAGATTTGATGGCCTTGAACAGGCCAGGAAAGGCTTCCATTGAAATCTGAGTAAATTTTTTTATTGATTTTTTTAAAAATCTGATTCAATCTACTGTAAAAAAAAAAAAAAAAAAAAAAAAAAAAGAGGGAGAGAGAGAAAAAAATAGAGCTATTTACAGTTCCTGTTTTTCTATTTTTCATAATGCAAGAATTGAAAATAACATGAGAGCAACTGAGGCTCACCTCAAATTATGTTTTATTTTCTAAGTGGATAAAGCACTGAGAGCATTGTTTCTTTATTTTCCTATAAGGCACACACAAGAATTTATCATATTTTTACAAGATTGTTTGTATTTTCTTTTGTTTCAATGTCCCAAATTCAAGCATGGACTCAAATACAGAGTAGCCATATTCCAAAATTAGCATGAAAGGAAATTGAGAGTTAATTATCTGCTCTGTTTCCAAAAGCTTGCAAGAAATATATTTTCTTTTTAGGATATCATAGTTTTAGAAAGCAGGAAGAAGCTGCAAAACAGTCATACACATGACATAATTCACTCAAAGGCTGGAGGGTGTCCAGATAGGAACATCAAGAGGCTTTTAGTGCTGTTAAATTAGAATTAATTTCCCTTCTGGGAGGGGGCTAATTTGCAAACAGAAAAGAAAAACAAGCTGCAGTAGAGATTATACCTACTAGGTATGGCATAGTTGATTACTGAATTTCTCCCTTTCCAACCCTTCTCAAGATATCACTGCTATGAAATAAAAATAAACAAATCTTTAATTAAACAACTCCATTGAAATGCACTTTTTTTTTTTTTTTTTTTTTTTTTGTTTCTTTCTTGCCCCAGAAGTTAACTTAGACAATATAATAAAAACAACAGTAATTATAATCAGCTTTCTTCAAGCATATTCAGTTAATTATTTCATGTGGACTCAGGAACATATCTTAGAATCAAGAAGAAGGATGATTAGAGGCATAAAGCACCTCTGCTATGAGGAAAGGCTGAGAGAATTGTACAGCCTGGAAAAGAGAAGGTTTTGGGGTGACCTTTTTGTGGCCTTCCACAACCCTGAGGGAAGTTCCAGAAAAGATGGAGAGGGACTATTTGCAAGAGCATGTAGTGACAGGGCAAGAGGAGATGGCTTCAGACTGAAAGCCTAGATTTAGATTAAATATTAGGAAAAAATTCTTTCTTGTGGAGATGCTGAGGCACTGGCACAGGTTGCCCAGAGAAGCGGCATGCTCCATCCCTGGAAGTGTTCACAGCCAGGTTAGATGGAGCTTTGAGCAACCTGGCCTGGTGGACTGTGTCCCTGCCCATGGCAGGGAGTTTAAAGTCCATTCCAATCCACACCATTCTGTGATTCTATGAAAATGCTGGCAAATTAGCCATGAGAGTCCCAGTTTTTGAGCCTGCTAGCTAAAGCCTGACCAGAGTGTCAAAGTTAAGATCCATTGGTGTGAACATTAAGATTTGGAGGTTCTTTGTGTCCCTTCTGCCTGCAGCTTAATGAGCAGATACACTCATATGGTGAGTAGCTAAAGGTGAATGTTGAACCATGCAATGGCTGTGAATGGAGGAAACCAGGTAATGGCAATCAAAGGGTTTCCAGGATTTTATGGTCTTCTATCCCCAAACCTCTAATGCCTTTCAAAAGTGTAAGAATGAAATGTGAAAAATCAGCCTCCTAATTATATTGATTTATCCTGTTTTTATGCCAATAAATTACTTAACTGAAGATGAAGGTCTATATATTGACTATGTTCAGCTTTGTATGGTTTCAGCTACCATCCTGTCACCTTAATTGAGTGATATAATTCACTAAAGGTGCCAAACCAGATGTTGGCCTGTCCAACATCTGACCACATGTTGCCCCAAAATGCAATCTGATTCTGGTTTCTCATCTTCAACATTATCAATAAAAGGTCTGGATATTAAATGATGTGTGTGTGCTTTAAAAATAATCTTCTTTAAATTTATGCTTTTATCCACTCATGCAAATCTGCCTGCCTCCAGCATAATTTTATGGGTAAAAATGAAAGTTTAAATATGAAATTATATGATTTTGTAAGTGTACTTGTGGATGCAGGGCAATATAGCATCCTGGATTTGTCAGGTGTGAATGATGAGTAAAAAGGATATCTACCCAGTAAACATCAGAAAGTGTGGTACTCTGTAAAATTTACTTGTGTGTTACTATTGACTTGATTACTTGTGTTATTTAGATTCAGGAATTGAGTAACTTACTGCTCAGTGAAAGAACTGGACACTTAGGCATGTAGAATAGTTTCATGTTTTGATTGCAAAAGGTGACAACACTGTATTTGAAAGGGTGTCTGAAGGAGACAGGATAAATAATAAGAAAAAAAAACAGAACTATAAATCAATATGAATAAAAAAAGAATATTCTTGCTCTCATAAGCTGCTAATAAGCAATTAAATTTTACTTTCTTGATTTAAAAAGTCAGAATGTCATATGTGTACAGAAAAAGCCAAACAGCCCTAGTCCTCAACCTCTACATAAAATTATTCTGTGTTGAGATAAAAGAGGGGCTTCTACATCAAAAAGTCATTATACATCATACCCGATGTGTTACAAAACCAAGTTCCCTAATTATAAAGCAGAAAGTTATGTTTTCAAAGATTCTTTTTTTTTTCCTTTCAGTCAAAACTGAAAGGATGAGAAGATGACCCTGGCAGCCTTCAAGCAAGGCTTCTAAGTAGAATGAGACTTGCATTTGTGTAAATAGGATATGTCCTTCAAAATTCACTTTTCAGAACCAGGTAGATATTGAAATGAGCAGGTTGACAATATGCAGTCTATTGAGTAGTGTCTGATGTTTTTCTCTAGAGGTAGTGGCCAGGAAATCTGTCTCTATTACAGAGGCCATCCTCAGAAAACCAAAGTTATCTGAGACAGGATACATAGTGTTTAATGCTAGAAATTAACTTCATTCATTTGGAAAATACCTATCTGCTCTGTATTTTGTTGCATACTGTAATTACAAAGTTAATTTTGCAAATCTCATAAGCTGAGCACTTTGAAGATCCATTTGAATTCTTAAAATGCTGGGCCTAATAATGTTGCAGATATTTTGAACAACTTTATTAAACTGAAGAAAATTATTCTAAAGACCTTAGAGACAGAAAAAACCCAAAATATTTCTACCTTTTTATTTCTACCTTTCTGTCACTAAAAATAATAGATCTAGGGTTAAAAATAATAAAAAATTGAACAAAATTAATTCTATCTAAAATTGATAAGACACTAATGGATCTTATAATTCCTCCTTTTTTACATAGTAGAAAATACTTTAAATCTATGTTGTCTTCATTCTTTACCCTCAACAGAGCTGAGAAATGTTGCTGAAGGATCTTGGAAGCAAGAGAGGCGATTTAACTTCTGTCCATGGAAAGGAAAGGATGCAAAAACACAAGTCATGCAGCCAGAGGAGATCGGGATGCCAGGTTTAGCATCAACCACCTGGGTACTGGTACCAAAGCCACTGAAAGAAATGCAGTAATTGATGCAGTAACTAATCCCTAAATGCAGAAATGGGTGGCAATATCTTGGACAAAACTTGCATTTATGCACAAGAAGATGAAAGGCTGTTTCCTTCAGCTACTATTCAGAAACTCTTTGAGATTTAGGTGATATATATGTGGGCAGAGAGGTATCCAGGTTAAGAAATAAATAGGTCTGAACAAAATCTTTAAGTCTATGCTAAAAATATCTTTTTATTGACAAGGATTCTCAAGTACTGGTTGAGAAACCAATATTTGTGTCAGTATCACCCATAATATTAATATATGAGCTGAATTAAAAATGAACTTTTAAAAGCTGTATATTTTAAGCAACACAAAATTATTCCTAAATTGAAATAACTACTTGAATCTAGTAGGTCTGCATGTATTTTCACTGGAATTCCACAGCTAAGAGCTGTAACATTTTCTGATTTATTATGTCTTGCCTGGTAGTATATAAGATGGAATTTTAGATCTGTGGAGAAGCTTAGTATCTCAAGTGTATTAATATCAGAGGCAGAATTTATGAGGATACTTGAAAAGCCATATAAAGGATGTTACAGAGGAGCTTTGAAGGCTTCCTCCAGCCTTACTCATGCAAGAGTGGCCCAAAAAACTGGCTATTGAAGAACCACAAAGCTGCACAGGAATCAAAGCTGAGGATTTAATCTTCAGGTGGAACTGTCTAGTTCTGATCAGAGATATTCCATGAACGTATAATTAGGAAAATGCTGATTTCTGTCATGCTGGTTTTCAGTAACCATCAGAAGACTTGACAAGGATGATATGAGTATGAAGGAGGAGCTGAAAGAGACACTTGCAAAGAGATTGGGTTCTTAAGAACAAGAGCCAGCAGAGCTGATAACTGGGTTTTGCATTATTCATAGAGATCAGAAAGCCCAAGGCTATAGGTCCACATCTTTTCCGTTCCAGTGGCTCTTTCTTTATGACACTGGATCCCACTAAGAAGCATGAGAGCTTCTTAATGGCTGTGCAGTATCTTTATAGGCTGGGAGAATAATACCTGAATTAAAAAAAAAAACCTTTTCCCAGCCAAATGTTATGACCCCTGGACAACAAGGAATCTTTTCAGAGGGAGTTTTAGGAGGATTTTTAATTTTTCTTCTAATGAAGAGGTACCCCAAATTTCAGTAGTGTTGCCTTATGAGAAGCATGTTTTTTAATGCTTTAAAGCAGGTTCTAATCTCTCAGCACATTGGACCATCATGGCAGTCCAGCCTACACCATGAGGTGTGCTTTACATCCTAATATTCCTCTGTTCCTCCCTTTCCTGCTAGGGTGTTCACAGCTTCTGAGATTTATGTGCTCTTCAGGAATTAAGAATGAAAAAAGCACAAGGGGTTTGAAATTACCAATATTTGAGGTATCAATATTCATGTGCTTATAAGTCAAGGAGGTCTAGCCACCCTTAAATAATGATTTCTGAGGTACTAATCTCTTCTATAACTATATATATGCATATGTATATTACATAAAATTTGAAACCTTTGATGGTTTGTGCAGGCCTCTCTCAGAGCTGAGACATGCAGAGGTTTTCTCCTTCTGTCTGTTGTGGCCATGTGGCCATGCCAGGAAATAAAGTGTGAACAAATCAGCACAGCCCCTTGCAGCCAAGCTTGAGAGAAACTCTAAACCTTAGGGGCAGAGTTAGAGTAGCAGAATTAAATCAAACAGAGCCATGTGGGAATTGTTATCCACTAAGAACCTGGTGATTCTGTCATGATGCTGAGGAAAGGCTACTGCTAGATTTTTGGCTAAGAGTACATGAGATGCACAGCCACAGAAAAACTGCGTCCCAAAGACATGGGGTTTTATAAACAGTTATTTAAACAAATACTGCAGACTCTTACTTATGTATGCTCCATTTTTTCTTCTTCTATTTTTTTTCCTCCAAATCCTG
>WEIU01004960.1:16396-31272 GCA_013389925.1 Aegithalos caudatus | reverse complement strand
CAAAAAAAAAAAAAAAACAAATCTGCCACTCTGCTTTGCTAGATAAATTTTAATTTAAAGGTAGCAAATGGTGTTGCACTTCAGGCTTCAAAGGAAGTTAATTTTTAAATGCGTTCAGCTCAACATTCCTCTCTCTCTAAGAATTCAATTACAGATATTGTCAGGCCAAAACATTCTTTCCTGACAAAATCTTGCTTTAGTGTAAACTTAATTTTCATTCTCACAGTGAATGGAAACAGCATTCTATGTTGTCCCAAATGGAGATGAACATGTGACAAGCCGGGAAATAAGTGGAAATAAAACCAATTTTTCCCTATTAGTGTCAAATTAAAAGCAAAGTAAGCTGTAGAATTTGCAGTAGCAGAAGTGAGAATTGAAACAATTGAAAAGTGCTCTGAACAAACAAACAAAGACCAATTTTAATTCTGTTAGGTAAGAGGACTTTTGTTGGTGGTGATCTTAAAATGCACAAAATAGTATCTACTCATATTCCAAACCAGCAGCCATAGATTTGAAGCTATAAACATAAAAATAGTGAAAATTAAAGGAAACTTATTTTTACAGAATTTGAACCATTAATATGGACCTATATAAATGTCACTAATATTTGCATTTGAGGGTATCAGTAAAAAAAAAAAAAAACTGCCATCTTTTTTGCTTTAATTTGAACTGTCTTTTCACAAATTTAAAGAAACATTTATATTAAAAAATAGCATAGAAATCTGGATTCTTTATTTTTCTTTGTCTTTCACTTTCCCCAACTTCTTTCCCCATCTTACAATTCTCTTAATTCCCTCTATATGCTTTAAAAAGGACTTTATAAAGGACTTTAAACATCTTTTTTTAGCCTTCTCCTTCCCCTTTTCTCTGGGTCTTTCCCTGTCTGTGGTGCCTGATGCTCTCTGTCCCTACATTAATTTCTCTTAGCTGACTGCTTTCTGCACTGTGGCTCATGATTCTGGCTGATGCCTTCAGTCTTTTACTGAACAGTAACAAAAATTAATTTCCTGGCTTTACTGAATCCTTACCTAATTTAATATAGAATATATTGACAGAGTATTCTTTCAAAATTGTAGAAAAGATTGGACCAGTGGGTCTACATTTTTAATCTACTTCCCTCCCCCCGATTACACCTAAAACAGGAAAAAAAAAAAAAAAAAAAAAAAAAAAAAAAAAAAAAAAAGACAACATATGCAATGAAACATGTTAAAAAATAGGGAAATTTTTGAAATGCTGTTGATGACTGGAGAAACTTTTCCATTATAGATGTAGTTGTTGCATAATTAACATAAACTGACATAACCAACATTTTGTAATTAGATTCTTTATTAATAAATTCTAATTGTAAAAACACATGGACTTAATTGACATTTAACATGTTAGCTATTGCAAGCTTGATATCAATTAACACACTTATCAAATGTCAATTACCAGTTTTTCAGTTTTAATTGCTGTGAAATTGACTTGCCATGGGCTACCTTTTTAAATGTTAATGTATTAGCAGTGTTCACAGATTTGATGTAATAAATACAACATCTAATGTGCACTTATTGCTTATGCAATCTGACTGCAGCATATGAAAAGTTAAGTGTATTTTCTTCATACTTATTAAACAACAGTAAGAAGCCTTTCACTCATTAATTTACCATACAATTAAACATATGCCACTTAGAAATAATTATCCCACAGTATTCAGAACAGTTAGCCAAATAAGCAGGTCACCATTTTAAACCAGCATCAGATTAGAACTATTATTAGAACTATTTCTGAACAGTGTGTTGTGCTGCCAACTTGCTTTCTAATAGACAATTCTCCACACACCTCCTGCATTTCCTTGTGTTACCTCTATAAATTAAGACTGGGTTATAGTCTGTGTTCATTTGAAAAAAGAAAAAAAGAAGCCTGGTAGTCCAGCTACCAATGATAATCCTGTCAAGAGAACTGGATAAATGCATCCCTTCCCTTACTTATGGCCCTGCTGATGGCACTGGGCCATCGTGCTGATATAAGATTTTGGCTGCCAGGAGCAGTTTTGGCTTGACAGCTTTGTCATTGGCATCATCTTAAAGGATGAAATTTCCATAGTGTATAGAATCATTGTACTAAGCTCATCCATAGCATTTCATTTTAATCTGTAGAACTGACATGCTTTATGAAGCTAGGCACTATCCTCATTTTAATGGAGAGGAAAGTGAGATGCAGCAAGGTCAAGTGGTTTGCCTAAAGTCCTGAAACTTGGCAGTAGCAGAAGCAGGGAAAATAAGTTCTGGTTCAAGTTACATTTTTTGGAGCGGCAAGCGGATCAGGCATTCCCAAAGGCGGTGTATAGTGGTGATGGATGAAAGGAGCGTTAATCACAGGCCTCCTGGAAAAGAGGGCTGCTTATTTAGCAGAATAGAATGAATATTTAAAAAGGCCTTTCAGAGTATTGTAGAATAAATGCATATATCTGTAAGTTATTATGGCTTAAGGGCTAGCTATTTAGTGAAAGGATCAATGCATCAAATAGTAAATGCAGAACTTTTTGGGACTAGAGCTATGTGAATCACGATCTCCCAGTCTGCTAATGAAACACACAAAGTCAGGGATCAAACTTTGCATCAGACTAAGCTAGGAGATTGGAGATCTCTTCCTCCCTTCTCCCCTCAAATGAGAATGATCTGCACTGCTAGAAAAGTTATGTTTAATTATTAATGGGAGCTAACTCCTTCCTCAGCCAGCACCAGCAGGAGCACCTGGCCCTCAGCATGCCCTGAAACCATGATCAAAATGAGATGCTTTTCAGGGGTCAGGTAGAGCACTTGGAACAGCACTTGGCCAAAAGAGGTTGCTTCAGGGCTCTCTCCTGAGTAGGCATTTGCTGAAGGGTTCTGGTTCCTTCATGGCTTGTAGCTCTATTCAGATCAAATGAGATAAAAATCCCATTTTAAGCACTATATATAAGTTGGTGGCCCTGCTGGATCCAATAGAGATTCTTCTCTGTAAGAGCTAGAAAGTAATCCTGTTCAAACATATTCTTTAATTACCAAAAGCTTATAATATGAAAAAAAAATGTACAAATGCATCATTTCCTGATACATGGGTATTTTTCCTGCAGGGCCAGGAAACATGTTCCCTTCTTTATGTGAGGATGAAGTCGCTGGGGTGAGTCTGCAATAACTGATGATATCTCCTTGTAGACTTCCAGGCTATTGCCCCTGCTGACAGGAGGATCCCACTACTGCATTTCCCATTAAAACCCAGAACGGCTCTGCTAAGCTGGTGATAGATCATCTCTCTTGCAGTGCTTCCCAGTGAGAGGCAATCCCCACCCTCCCCACTAAAGAAAGCATCTGTGGGCATATAAGGCTTCAAATACAAAAAAGGAGGGAATTTGAGATATCAGAAGTGACTTTTATGATGCTTTCTAAAAATCAAAAACTCCTCCCTCTACTGATAATATCTTAAATGATCCCCCTGTTGCTTTTATATACCCTGTGTCATGACTGCATGTGAGAATTATGAAAGAGGAATGCAATGAATTTATGGAAGAATTGATTCTAAATTAATGTATTGTCTCCTTGCAGTCTTAGGAGTCTCTGGGTGCTAATAGAGTTTCATTATATCTATTAGTTTACTATAGCAGTTTGATTGCTGTTACTTTATTGAATATATTTCAGGGGAAAAAAGTATTCCCCAACAGTGTCAAGTCAAAGAATAATATTAAACCCCAGCTCTATAGTGCTCTTGTGTCTCTGATTATTAAGAATCATGTTTCATCTGAACTTTTTTAGTGGAGTTATGGAAGTGAAAATGTTGAATTCCCATTGACAATGAGTACATTTAATTAGAATGTCCCTCTTTCCCTGTTCCTTCCAAAAATGTCTCAAAGACTGGTATCATTTAAGATTTTATTTCAAGATAATACAATAGAAAAGTTGGAGGGCACTATAGTAGACTTACTGGCTGTAAAAAGGATTGCATATCAGGTAAGATTTAATGACAAATGCACATGGTGTAAGATGATATTTGACATTTCAGTGGTTTATATGGTATTTTTGTCTTTATTAAATATTTTCTTTAGAAAAGAAGAAAACAATACTGTCTTTACATGAAATATTCTATAGTCCTGAGTATTAATACTGCATGCATGCCAGTAATATGAAAGGAAATATGTCATATCTATATATCATCTATGTATCTATATATATAGTTCTCTCTCTCTCTATCTCTTTATATATATGCATTTACATACATATTGTGATGCAGGATTTTTAAAAAATTGCAACTAGCAAATGACATGCTGGGAAGCTTTCTGATAACTTCTCAGAGCTTATAGGGTAAACCACTTATAATGTGAACTTTTGATTGACTCCCTGGCATTCTATCATCAAATCCATCTCTCTTGAGACTTAATTTCACGCTCCAAACACTGAGCAGCTTCAGACAGCTGCCATTTAAAAATAAATGAACATAAATAAGCCATCAGTAACAAAGACTTTTCCCTCTCCAGACCACCACACATAAGCTTACCCTGATGAGAAATATAAGCAAAATCCAGGCATATAATATCTTCTGCTCATCTCATGCCTATAGTCTGTCACTTAAAATGGTGCATAAGCTTTTCTGTTTCATACTGGATCTATGTAAGGGCTGCAGACTGGTGATGATGCCTTAGGTTTTAACTTTCATATTTTTCAGATTTTGTACTGCCTTAGTGTGTATCTCTGAACAATATAAAATATTAGCAAGTTCTCCTCACAGTTTAGTTAGAGAGAGCAATTCTTTTCCAGCCTGAGAACCAAGGACACCATTGCAACTTCAGGCACAAAAAGTATAAGCATCAGAAAATTGAGGAGAGCAATCTGGGAGGATGGGACTTCATAACCTGAAGCTGTAATTGGACAATTAACCCCAATATATAAATGGTCCAAAACTTATAAAAGTGGGAAACCTCATGACCTGTTGTCCATCTTGGAGTAGGCTTGTCCAGGCTCTTGCACTCCCCAAGGTCCATCCTTTGTAGGCCTTTATTCTTTAAATCTGTATAGTCTCTTTCCTAGGTAGCCTCTCAAGGCATCAGTGAAACTCACTCCTAGGAAAGGAAGGTATGACAAAGGGAGCAGGAGTGATTTCTGTTATCTCTCATATTCCTTACATCTTCAGAAGGCCTTAATTCGCTGTGCAACTCATCAATATTCTGATCTTCACCAGCAGCTTCTTTTTACCCTTCCTCCTCTCCTCTTTTTTTTAATCACATGTTAACATGTACATATTGTGAACCACAAAATGTTGTGCTACAGAGGAGACCCCAGGGTTTCTGGTAAGAGAAACAGCCCTTTCTCTTGAAGTCATCTGAGGTGACTTTCAGTAAGCCTGACACAATTGTAAAGCTGGTTTCCCTTCCTTGGGGAGGTTCAGTGAGTTTCACTGCAAACACAGAGAAATGCTGGGTCAAGGATAGCCATGCTATCACAGCTGCAATGACATTTTGGAATTTCTGGCAGAGTAGGTGACTTGGATGGAAAGAGTGTCATTACCAGTTTTACTGAATTCCCTGTAAAACCTGAAGAATGTAATGGTTAGCATGTAACAATGTTACTCTGTGACAGCATGTTTCATGGCAGGACTGAGTATCCACCCCTTTCAGGATGGATTTTTAGAAATGTTCTGCAACAGAAATGTTTCTATCAACACTACTTAAATAGAATAAATACCTTTGATTTTTTTTTCCCCTGGAATAAAATTGGAATAAAAATGAATAAATGTCATGAAACACCATTGTCTCCTCTGAATTTGATTTACATATAAACATTAGATACCTGAAAGCCTGTTGATTATACAGGCATGGGGTGCCTCATATCTTTGAAAATGTCTGTGATCAAGTAAATATAGGCACAACACAGTTCTATTGTACTCATGCTGAAAAAATGAGTTAAAGTATATATGGTTTACATGCTATATGAAATCTGCATATATACAGGAAAAAATCAACTTCTAATTCCAAAATGCTTCTGTTAAGTTAAAGTTCCTTCTCCATTATTTCCTATTTAAATTGGACACTGTTTTAAAGGATGTTTGGAAATTGTTATCTTCCTTTTCTTATCTACCTTACATAAATACGGACAGGCTAATACAAACTGTCCATTCATGTTCATCAAAGAAACAGATTTTATATTGCCTGTTCTCAGTATGTGTAGTTATGATGGCTCATAGGAGGTATGATCCTTAAATTCTTGGCCTTAGCACTAAGCCAGATGAAGCAATTTTATCCATTCCTTCTATGCATTTTTATAGACCAGATAAAAAGTACATAAATTTTGTTTTGCTGAAGATATAATCATAGCTATAAAAAATTTATCACTGAAGTCAGTAACATAGTCTGAAGTGCTGGGACTAGAGAAAGCGATAATAACAACAACCCTTCTTGACTTTTACTATTTATTAATATTGTTGCTTAAGTACTCATGGTAATTTTATTGAAAATAAAGCTATAAGAATACCAGAATACTAAAGTGAAAGAAAGCTGAAGTTTATACTTTGCTTACAAGTATAATATGGGTGTGTTGGAGCATCAGGCTATGGAAAAAAATAATAATGACTGTACACCTCAAATATATATTTTAATTGAGGGCTTAACTTTACAACTAACAAAATCTTTAGAAAATAATACTATGTACAAAACTTTTTATCTGAATTATTAAAAGATGCTTACCTACTCAGGTGTTGAGCAAGGAAAGAAATAATTAGGGCTGAGCTCTAATGAAAGATGTATTACATGGTGAAAATGCAGATGTTGTAGAGAATGTTGTCTCCTGGTATTTTGTAAAGAATTTTTTGCTAATGGTTTCAATAATTTTTCTAAGAGACTAACATGTAATGTCACTAAACGCTATTGTTTCTGTTAATGATCAATCTTTGAACAATATTTTCTGTGTTATATACCATTGTTTATATTACTGCCAGTGAGAAAATCATCAGAAAATGAAAATTTTTGTTACATGGTCTGACTTATAGAGAAATTAGAAGGGTTTAGACATTTCACATCTATGTGTCATTTTCAATAAAATAAGGTGATTTGGAGGGATACCAGAAAAGGAGCATATATTTTCATGAACACAAGTGTAGCTAACAGAGATGTGTGTTAAATCAACACAATTCTCTGAAAGTAGGAATGACTGCTTTCATTCACCCCAGGGTAACTATGAAAGTAAGGGTGAGACATTATTATGTGCTTGCTGCTGCCCACAGGCAGACCAAGCAGAGATTTTGCTGCAAGTCCGGGAACATTCTATTTCAGTGTTAGAAAACTCTGTGTGTGTACATATTCATGAGTAGCACCAAAAATTCAGAGATTTTAGCATGTGCTGTAATATTTAAATGAAAATAGAGAGATGTTCTTAAAAGCTTTTTATGTACTAAGATTTGGTTTAAACTTTTTATATACATAAGTAAGAAAATAGATTCATTAACTATTTGTATGTAAACTGTAAATATTTGTTATGATTATTTAAAGTTATTTTGTGTCTGTATTTAGATCATGTATTTGTTTTTCTTCAACTTTTTAAACACTTTCTGCCCCTTCTTCCGTCCTTGTTTTAGTATTGCTTGCATAACAATGCATAACAATTCACACGTGGATTAGGGAAAAAGAAACATGAAGGAAAATATCAATAACACAACAGAAAAAAATCCTTAATCTAAAATATGCATGACAGAAATCAGTGCATTTTTTCTGAATTTGTGTCTTAATTTTCATGAATTTTAGCTTATTCTCATGTAGAAGTCAAAAATGCATTGTGATAGACAAGCAGAGTGCAGGGAGACCATTACCATGTCTCACTTGAAAGGTGTGAAATTATAGGGAACTGGTTTCCAGTTGAAGGGAGTCTGCTTGAAGAGGAATAAAAGTATGCTTCTGACCATATTTATCAGATAGATTAATACCTGATGATATTTTATCTTTTCAGTATCTTACTTACTACAAAACACTGGCAGAAAGTTTCTGACTAAATGAAATATCCTCTTTAGGCATAATGCTGTAAATTGCAACAGTTTAGGTTCATACACCTGATCATGATTTGTTCTTCCTTTAAAACTGATCAGTAATTCAGCAACAGATAACATCTTTCAAACAGTCATATGTAGATTTAAATATTTTCTCTGCCTGAATCAGATGCAGGGGGGAAAAGGTAGAGGGACACTCATGCATATGCTTCTAATTATGTGTTCTAGCTTGTTCTAGAGCAAAATCAGTAGTCCTTTTAGGTACTAGTATTGTTGGTTGTGGATGAAAATTTGACTGGATTATGGTGGTGGATGTTCTTCTTTGGATCTCAGAAACATTGCCACTTCATTTTCTTCAAATCGAGTCTAATTCATGGAACTTTCTGGTTTCAGTGTCTCTTTCTAGTTTCAATAAACCTGTCCTCTTTTTCCCAAGAAAAGAACTTTCTCATATGTGCTCCCACATTTTTAGAACAAAATATTGACAATGGAATTTTAGAATAAGGATGGGGACAATATTTCTAGTTTAAATATCCTTCACTTTGAAAGAGGAAAAAAGGCATTTCACTTCATAACTAACTATTATTTCTAAGAAAATATGAATTTTTGAGATAACTGTAAAAGTTTTATATATACACATAAATATATAGACACATGTGTGAACAAAAAGAGGAAGATATATTCCTAAAGCAGATTATTATGTTTCAATATATAATGAGAAAACAGTCTCATAAGTTTTCATTTTTATTCCAGAAGTAATAGCTATAATTTGTAGCACTATTTTCTCCTCTTAACTACTACACTGGAAAACTGAACACGTTCTTTTGACCCACATTATATTACTGGTGGAAATGCCTATTGATTACTAGAATCAAATTTAAGACTTTCCACCGACATCTAGCTATTTTTACCCTCAGAACTGATTGAGGATTTCTTCATCTGTTTTGTGTTTAATTTCTTTCTTCTGTTTTCAATATTTCACAGTCTCCAGAGAGAGGCAATATCTCCCATCTCAAGTGTGAGTATACTTTCTTGTGTGGGGGAGAGGTGTAAGGAAGGTGGAGAAAGGTAGAAATAAGATAGGCAAGCAGATATGAATAAGACAAGTGTTCCCCTGGTGCCATTGTCCCCAAATCATTAACAGCATGTATTGCAGTGTTAAAAAGATAGTTTTATTTGATTTTGACTTTTGTGTAGGGAGATGTAAGAGATGGAAATAGCAATGATCACCAGTGTGAACTGGTGTTAGTAGACTTCTGAAATGTATAGGATTTGCCAGTAAGCCCTCAGTGTTTCCCCTCTGAATTAAAACAAGATTTACCCTTGATGAAAATCTGAAAATTATTTTTGGAAAAGCCATTCAGAGTTTTGTTTTTGCTCTAAGGGTGTAAAATTGAGAGATATGGCTCAATAAAGTTTTAACTTGCATGACAACAGATTGATAGTCCTTTATGAATTTTCAAATAGATCTGATAGTTATGTCTTACTGTTGTTTTTATACTGCCTGATTATTCTCAGCTCTATGAGTCAGCAGCAATACTTATTGGGGTATAAGGGAGAGAACTCTACAATAATGTCCCAAGGCAAAAGTGGGATGCCTTGATAATCACCACTGTAGCATCACACAGTATGCTCATCACTGTGGTGAACTTCTATATACATTAAAATTGTCATTGAAGTTTCCATCTTGTCTCAGAACTCAACAGCTTTCTCCTCTCCTGTGCACAGCCAGTTTTTTTGTTTTAATGAAGTACTAAGACTGAGTAGCTTAGATGAAAAAAAAAAAAAAAAACCCAGTTTTAAAAGCTTTTGTTTTTTGTTTTCCTTGTTTATTTGTGGGTTGTTTTTAATGCTTTAGAGTACCTCAGGAAAATTTCAGAATTAACATTGATCAGTGTAAAGAAGAGGAAATAAAAGAGACTTAGTGCTTCAGGGAACTTGTTCCTTTTACTATTTGTTAGTACAATGTTGTATTAGAGTCACAGCTTGATGGAGGAAAAGGAGACACACACAACAGCTTTAACACTGCTGTTGTGTATTCTGGAGTCAGGCTACATTTGTGCTAACAAGCCCAGGATCCCCTCCCAGGTATCGAAACAAATGTGGCATGGAGCTCCTGAACTGCCAAGCCCAAATGACTTTGTGCAGACTGACAGTGGGTCTGCAGCCTGCATTGTTCAGGCCCTGAAACAGGGCCAGGAAGTATTTGGGAGAATTCTGTTTGAAAAGAGCCAATTCTACACCATGGAGTTCCTTGCAGTTCCAGTGGCACTTGTTTTCCAGGGCTCAGCTGTAGGAGAAGGGAATCCATGTGACCTCACCCTGAAAAATCAGAGCTGTATCCAATAAAGATAAATGTGATAAAAGGAGGTGGGTCAGGTGCTGATAGGGGAATCATGAAAGAGGAGGAACCTTGAGGAAGAAGGTTGGAGAGGATAAAGAAGAAGAGGAAAGAAGAAGAAAAAGAAAGAAGAATCCCTGCAGTGAGGTCAGTGCGGGTGTGCACTCAGAGCTGTTGTTGGAACCTGCAGTCACAGCCTGGCTGGGTAAAAGCTGCAGTCAGAGTCTGCAAACTGATCCCTGCAGGCAGAGTTCAGCAGGGAATACCCAGCAGTCAGAGGCTGCCAGGGAAACCTCCAGCAGGAGCTGCTGCAGCCAGAGTCAGGGAATGGTTGGGGTCAGGATGGCTGAGCTGTGAAGAGGAATAAACCAGGGCCCTTTTCATGTTGTGATGAACAAGGAGTCTGTGTCTGGGCTCATTTCTGCCCTCTAATGAGAGGGCTGCTGCAACACTCAGCAATAGTTTGTGTCCTGGGAATGGTCACTGGCTAGTATGGCATAATCTTCCTCCAGTATCCATGACACATCTGCTCAGGGTGGGATCCTGAAACTATTTCTGTATAAAATTTTGTGATTGTGCCAGTCAAACTCATCCATCACTCTTATGTCATCCATTTAGTCTTTATTTAACAACAGTCTCTTAGTCACACCAGACACATAAAAACCACTTTCTCTCATTCTTGTTCTTATTAATTTTTTTTTTTTTTTTTTTTTTTTTTTTTACCTCCTTTTTAGGGTGATAGCCTGAAATACGTTATGGTACCAATAAATAAATTCTACAAGATCATGAGTATAAAGGAAAAGGATTCCATTTGAAGTTAAATTTAGCAGATCATTGACTGGGCTGATTATTTTGTTCCATTTAAGATCATTTTTCCATCATTCCATAAATATTCCATTTCCCTTTCCTGCTCTGTTCTCCCCTTTTCTCCCAAATATACTCTGATCATCACCCACTGCAAATTTGTCTTACGGATTTCTAACATTTTGACTTCTAATCTTCTATAGACATAATGATTCCATTTCTGTTCTCTGTTCTCTTTCTTAATACTTCTTTTGAGTTGATGCTGTTAATTAAGAGTCAAATCATCTATTTCTTCCAAAAGAAAATGAATTATTTCCTTACAAAACTGACTGATGCTCTTAGAAAGAGATTGCTTTTTGAGGTTGCATTTATTAATGTCTCTAAACATAATTGTTTTATTCAGCTATTTTTTTCTTTATAGGGAAGTAGTTCAGGATTTTCATGCTATTTCAACATAAATAGGTCTGATCTGATACCACTGTTATTTTTTAAAAAAATAACATATATCAGGGAAAATTAGGGAAAAAAATAGGTCTGATCTGATACCACTGTTATTTTTTAAAAAAATAACATATATCAGGGAAAATTAGGGAAAAAAATAGGTCTGATCTGATACCACTGTTATTTTTTTAAAAATTAACATATATTAGGGAAAAAATATCCCATCTCTTGCCCAGCAACTGCCAAGCTTGTCCTATTGTTTAACAGTAGTCAGGAAGCATCATGCTGACACCAGTAACATTCTTTGTTCTCCCTGTCAGTCTCAGACTTAATTTTTTTGATGTTCTTCTGTCAGTGTCAAAGCTGGCAGCCATATCAGAGTGGTCTGATAACCCTGGAAGTCAGGGGTTTAGGGGAGCACTAACTCAGAGTGCCTTCACATTTCATACTGCTGCTTCAAAATAAGAGAAAAATTGTTAAATTAAGATTTTCTTGTAGTGTAAGCTTGTCTCAACCCTTCAGCAGCAAGTGAAATCCCCTCTAGAAGTTGTGATGTGTAATGAACAATTATGCTTACCTGACTTTATTAGGCTGTTTTGCCTTTTCCTGCTGTGATGGAAACAGGGAGAGATCTGCCAAATCAGTACTGTAAATCTCAAAGGTAATTAAAATTTAGGTTTCGCAAACAATTTGTACTACTCCAAAAATAACACAGCTAAGTTTTCTTCACACAGTGTTCTATATTGGATGCTCTTCCCTAGAAAATCTTGATAGACAAAATGCTCTTTAACATTTTCCAGCAACATTTAGATGGCAATTGGAAGTGCATCCATATTATCTGGCAGAAAGTGTTAGTACTTTGAATATGCATCACTTGTTCTTTCGTTCTTTTGTCAGAAATGTTCATTTTTAACTCTGAAGGAGTCACAGATGCCTCAGTGATTGCTATGCAATATCCTAACAGTCACCAAAAGCAGAAAGGGTTATATTTAAATGGAATGTGGGCCTGAAAACAACCCAATGAGAAGGTGGTAAAAAAATAACAGGCTTTGCTGGAGAAATGAAATGGGGATAGCAATAACAGTGTAAATGTCCTTCCTAGCATTTATATCAAATTACAGTGAAATAAGGGAGTATTATTGGAACCCAGCAAGCCAATCTAGTAAGTTTTATTTTGTTTTTCATGCCCATATTCTGGTACAAATAAAAAGACACCTCTGCCACATGAAACACCAAAGTCCTAACACTGTTTATAGTAAAGTGTTTACAAAATATTTAATGAGGTTATATAATGCTCATAGAAAGAATACAGTGGTCCATGCTTCTGCTTTCTTCAATATATCATATATATTTATATATACATGTCTTGTTTTCTCCCTTCTGTATCGATTGTCTTCCATTTTAGGTTTCATTATAATTCAACACATTTTCTCAAATCAAGGTTGTTGATATACATGAAGACAATCAATCCTAATAATATCTGACACTGTGCTACATCCCTCAAATAAAGCCATTTCCATTCAGGACCAGCCTCTGCAAGTGAAGCCTTTTCTTCATAAACTGAGGTTATGATCCTGATTCAATTTCTACACATTCATGGGACAAAAGCAAATATGTGGCCTTGTTTTGATTTTTTTATTGCTGTTTGTTTTTTAAGGGTTTGGCAGTATAACCATGGAAACTCATTCACTGAGGTGAATGTACACTTATCTGCCAGGTTTATCAATAAGTACCACATACTGTTTTGGGCTACAGAGAAAGCAAAGCAGTAAAAGAGCCAATATTTAGTGATTTAGTGCCATGTAAATATCCTGCATCCCTGTGGAAACAAATTTTGTCCCATAGAGCCCTCTTTGGATACAAAGAAGAAGATGCTACTCTGAAATATTTTGTCATTACCACTGAAGGAACCAGGGATAAGTGAAACCACCAGATCTCTGCACTTGCAAATGCAGCTTACTATGGGCAAAATTTATACTGCTTCTCTGCCCTGGGTATAAGCAAGCTCATCACTTAAAATTGCAGGGCCCTCGGTAGGAAAGAGAGAAAAAAGGGTAATGGGGAGTTGTTCACATAAACATGCTAGCACTGCTTTTTTACAGTATAAATCTATTTCTGCTAAAACAATTAGGCAAACACTTGTTATATATATGTGTGTATATATATACATACAAATGAATACCAAGCAAGCCACAGGAGAAACTACTTCTATTGAAATATTTTGGAGTTCAGCTGGCATCCCAATAAAATGTCTACTTCTGACAAATACACAGAAAAGTATAACTTCCCCTAATAATCAATTTCTTTACTAACTCTTTGTATTGACTAAGAAAGAATATTTTTCTTCTGGGGGTCTGTGGACCATGCTCAAAATTTATTGTGTGTGTAGGTAGCTCTAGTTCACTGCATCTGGAAGTGGAACAGTCTAAGGAGAACAAGATAATCCCTGAAGGTGAAACTTACTAAACTGAAAATGTTATATTCAGTATATTCTCCTTACAGAAATTTGTCCTTCCCCTCTTGATTTCAAGACAGGTTTTATTCTCTTACCTAATGTTAATTTTAATCACATTTTCCTAGAGCACATAAAAACCCACCCTGTAGATCATCAGCTTTTCAGAGACCATTGGCAATAGAAAATATTTGGTGGTGTTTGCACACAAGAACAAAGGTGTTTCCTACCATTTTCCCAGTTAAATTGTACCTAGTTCAAATTTCTACAATTTCTTCTTTACTCATCTTTATTTATCCTTATTATTTGTAGAGACCCTTCTCAAGAACATTGCCAGCTGGGATTATGACCATTTTGCAGCAGCTCTGTTTCTCATGAAGAAAAGTTCTCCCCCTTTGGTGGCCTGTAAGCACAACCTGAATCAGTCAGTTTGTGCATTTGAAAGTGATCACATTTTTCAGTAGTCATAAATCCATTATTGGATAGCCATTTATATATAGCCTTGAAAAATAAGTAATAAATAAAATCCCATAAATGGAAAAAAGAGTCTTGGTTCTGCTTCTCTTAAAAATCCTCCACAAACAGTTGGAGAGAACTGTTTGAAACAACTTCACATAAAATTAGTTTTCATTTTTATATAAAATTGTGAAATAAAAAATAAAATCCCTGTATTTCAATTTAGCATTTAATTTTTACCTTTAGAAAACTTTTTTAAAATCAAGGAATGATCTGGTAAGTTGTGTTTTTTTTTTTCTCTGCTCCACTATGAACTTCCTTTTTTTTATTATTTTCTGTTCTTACATAAGTTGTCCTTCCATGCCTGATTTTCTTATCTGAAAAGCAAGATCATAA
>WEIU01004959.1:2235-25891 GCA_013389925.1 Aegithalos caudatus | reverse complement strand
AAAAAAAAAAAAAAGGCAAAAAAACAAAACCACAAAAAACCCATGAAAAAAATCTAAGACTATGGATAAATTACTCCCAAAATATAGAATTTTTTTATTAGACAGATATTTAGGTTATTTTTCTCACTAAAAGGCACAAATTTAATGAGAAGGGCTGTATTCAGTTGCCATATTAGTTTCTTTTGGGAAAAAGAATGATACATGACATACGTAAATAACTTGAAAATTGCTATTTTGAAATCCAGCTTTCTCGTTTGTTGATTTAAATCATGATTAAAATCAACAATCTAAAAGTCTTTTCAATCATTTTGATTTAAAGCAGTTCACCCTCACTGCTGTAATATGGTTTAAGCTGGTAAAATGGGTAGTTTCCACTAGTTTAATCTTTTTAAACAGGGAAGAAACCAGTGACTGTCAGCATCGGAAAGAAAAGAAAATTTTGTTTTTTTATTTCTGTAAATAGATGACCTGCTTCAAATAGGATAACTGGGGTTTGTTTCTCTCTCTTCAGTATGTCTTGAACTGAAGCAAGACCTGTATTATGAAATGTTTTAAAGTAAAACAGTTTCTGCTTTCCAGAACTGAGCAGTAAGAACAGAATTAATCTATCAATCTACCTCTTACTCAGTGCTTATAATGTAGGCAACAGGTAAAAGTACTCAAAATATTTCTAGACTAGATTTTTTTTTGAAAGTTTAAGTCTCTGAAAATGTAGATTGGTATTTCTGTGAATGTAAGTAGTTGTGCCGATTTCATTTTTAAGTCAATAACTTGAAAAGACTAGTAGGATTTAAAAAAAAAAATCTCATTATATAAGGAACATTAAAATATGCTCCAAATACTTAAGATCACAAGATTCTTAAAATACACACACTTTTAGCCTGCTGTGTACTAACATGATGCATTAGCTTGCCCCTCTGGTTTACAGGTTTTCAGTCTTCCAGCTGTCCAGAGCTAAACTCTTGACTCTCTAAGGGGCTACCTAAGGTAAGGAATTATATGTGTGTTGCCTTGTACCAACTGAAGGTGAAAAATACTGTATCAGCTTTGAGTAGCATGGTCCACAATTTCTTAAACATGAAAGTCAAGCTAATCAATTTAGCCTCATGCTTGCCTCTGAGAAAACACCAAAGCTGAAGCCAAACTAAGCAGCACAACTGTACAGACCCACAGTCACAGAGGAATATAATTTTTAAGGAATTTTGGTAAGAATTCAGAGCTTCTGTTCCACTTTCTTTATAGGCAGACCTGGGTTTTCTGACTTTTTTTTTTTTTTTTTTTACTTTGTGTAATTAGGCTGTTGATTTTACCTGGTTGTTCTGAACAAGAACAGACAGATTCTTTCAAAAAATTATAGCTAAAATTGTTGTATTTTCTTTACCCTGTTTTAATAGGTGTACTATCTTCTTCTCCATCAACACTAAAAGGCAGAAAAAGAAGACTTCTTTTCATTTTGAAAATTTGCTAGATGCAAATAGATTCTATAGAAACATCCTAGCTCCAAGCATAAACAGCAGTCTAAATGAAGGGCAGGAAACCTCTTATGCCTTTAACCATCAAAATGAATCATCTAATCCAATTTATTCATCTAGGCCCCGGTTGCAGTCAGCACAACTGGCACCTCTAGCAGCAACTCATGAATTACCATGAGAAGTAGCTATCTGCCTTTTGCCTCTAGTGTGCCTTCATTAAACATTTTGCCAATTGAATACCTCTGTTAGCTTCTGACCATCACACTCATGAAATAATTGGGATTATACCCTCTGGCTTTTGTGTTTTATTTCTCATACAGTAGTAGTTTCTTGTCTGTTAATCTTCCAGCATACACATCTTTTTACCTTTTGAAATGGTTTACATCTTAAAACTTTTCATAGCTATCCCAATAGCCTGAGAAAAGGGCTGAAATGCAGAAGCTAATTTTGATCTTGTCACTGACAAGCTGTGTGTAGCCTTGGGGCTAGCCTGTCTCCTTGCAGCCTGCTCCCAGACAGGGGAAATATGTAGTTGCACAGCTCTCAGCAGCAAAATAAGGACCAAACTGTGACTCAT
The DNA here is from genome assembly GCA_013389925.1 of Aegithalos caudatus. NCBI lineage: Eukaryota > Metazoa > Chordata > Aves > Passeriformes > Aegithalidae > Aegithalos > Aegithalos caudatus. The sequence goes on along the minus strand of WEIU01004959.1, from coordinate 23,842 downwards.
TGTCACATTTCTATTTGACTCCTGCTTCCCTCTTGCTCCACTGGGGAAATAAGTTGTGGCAGACAAACAGCTGGTAGAGAAACCTTGTCTTACTCCTCTCCTCACCTCTCTGGATTAGATCAGTGCACAGTCTCCAGAGCATTGCAGCAAGAAGAGCTGAGTCTCTGCTCATTCTTCCCTGCGTGGGAGGATAAAATGTCAGGGGATGGCCATCAACCTTGCACTGTGACCTGCAGGAGATGGAACTAGAAAGGACCAGCTATAGGGCTGGTGCTGGAGCTGTTGTGCACAGGCAGATTAAACTGTACATTGGCAGAAGCCATTTCTCAGAGGTGTCAGCCTTTTTCTGTTGGTGTTTCAGTGGTGGCAGCTCCAACTACATCTGCAACTGAGTCCAGTCCAATCCCTCTGTTCATAGACACAGTGCAGTAGACTAGTTAGAGACTCATGGCTTTTTAGACAAAGTCTTAAGTGGACCACAGTAAAGATCCTGGCTGCTACAGGAATACTCAGTAACTGCTTAAATGTAATAACAAGAGAAATAATTAGTATTCATTGTAATTATATTACAAATACTAATATTCATATTAGATCCTGAGAGTATAGCAAAGACAGAGTGCTTAGTCTCTGTACTGAGTTTTTGTACTTTTTTAATGCAATTTTAAAAACTTCCAGTTTTTAATAGCACATTTCTGTGATCGTGAGGATATGTAATATGAGAATGCTGAAGATAATCCTTTGGAATCTTCTCCTAAATACTTGACAGCTAGAGACATAGATCCTGCCAACCTTCTAATGACATTTATAAATTGCTGTCTTCAGGGATCTCATTTTGTCTTTTGCAGTGTACATTTCACCAGTATTTCCACAACTAACAATTTGTAGCTGTGTAAAAGAATAAGTAGCACGTGTGGGATTTGGTACAAGTAGAGAATGTAGGGTAATTGTTTATTGATTACATATTTAAGTATCTTAATCTCATTGTCATTACCATGCTGCTGACCTGAAAAAGCTCTCCATTGCCCCTGTTCATCTCTGAATAGATCATTGTCCTGACATAGACTGTCAGAAAGAGAATCCTGATGTGCACCAGCACACCCTGCCAGGCCTGGTCCATCCCTCTAAACCTGCAGCCACAGTGGATCTGGCAGTGCCTGCATGGCTGCTGTGCCCTGCTCTCTGATGTGTCAGCATGGCACCCCAAAAGGCAAGGAGCCCGAGAGTCTGGCTCTGTGACTGACAGTGGAAATAAAGGAGTTATAAATACCTATTGCGAGGAGCAAGTGGTTTAGTCCTAGCAAAGTCACAAAGAGCCCAGCAAATCATGGGCTGGGAGGTGGTATGGAAAACAAAATCAACTGTGTGAAGTAACAGGTAGTTGAATAGTTTTTTGTTTATCCAAACTGTATGTTGAGAATGTTTATAAACTTTCAGCCTGGGAGTGCCAGTACTTGCCCCAGAGGAAAACGTATTGCAGTGAAACATTAGCTTCAGGCTGAATTCTTACTTTTTTGCCATAAATAAAATTTCCATCTTGTGGATACACTGTTTAAAAATCAGTCAATCACTACAAGTGCATTCCAAGTACAGGAAGAGAAAATAAAACTAAGCCAAACATAACTAAACTAAACAAACTGTATAGTTTATTTCCCTGTGACATGGAAGGTCAGCTTACTGGGGAGCTGATGCCCCTTATCATCCAAGTCTATGCTTTGTACAAATAGCCCCACAGACACTGTTACAGCTGTAAAACCACTCCTGTAAAAACACTATACAAAAATAAAAAAATTAAAAAAAAAACCCAAACATTTTCAGACTCTATTCTCTTTCATTCTACAGTCTTTTGTTTCATTCTAGTCTTTAATTTTTCTTTCTTTAATAAGCTAAATGACTGAAAAGTCAGACTGGTTGGAAAGTCTTCTGGTTTTTTGCCATTAGTTTTGGACCAAAAATCTCACTCATTTGGTTATTTCACAGAGTTACCTCGTAACAGGTAGAAAATAACCAATGTTTGAACCAAACCTAGTTAAGAATATCTGAATAAACCAGTATTGATATTTGGGTTAGGACTGTCAGGCTGAGCCACCTGTTTTGGCAGTATTTGCCAGAAATAAATTATAGGTTCATCCAACTGCTGATTAAAAAATCACATTGCCTCCTGATGTAGCTAACCAGACATCAGGCAAGGATTGTACTACCTGACATAGTCCTAATATCAAGCCTTAAGAAGGAAGGGGATCACTTTCTAATAGCACATATTGCAGATACTCTTAAAATGATGGACAATAAAAAATGGAAGATGAAAACTACACCTTTCATGCACTGAAACACCACCAATAGCTTTGAGAGGCAGAATAAAATAATTCTCAGAAGACTGTATTTTTGTTGTTATTAAATTTTTGTCATTACTAAATTCAGATAAACAGTGGAAAAAAAGTTTGAATGAAATTCAACTAAAATATTCAGTATTAGAGAGGGTTGCATTTTACATATGTCCCCCCTCTGACTTCAGCTGATAAAGTGTTGTTATGCATCTAAAATGCTGTTTAAATATGAATGATCAGGAAATATTAAAGTACATGAAACATTCACATTTTAGAATATGTATTTTTTGGTTGATACAATTACTTTTCATTTTTGCAGGCTGGCACCTGGCATATTTATGTCAACACAGTTTTCACTGATTCGCTTAGAAGTCTACCTAAATAAGGATAGAAGAGGGGTTTTTTACCTTTTACCCTTCAGTAACTACATGTACAGGTCACAAATGCTCTGTGCTCCCTATGGAAAAACCAGGGCCAACAAATTGAGCTGTTCTGACTCTGGTAAATCTCTGATTATAAGGGATTACCAAAGCTTTTTCTGAGCAAAGGCTTGAGAATAGAACACCCTGAACTTCAGACATTCCCTGTTTGTATCGCTCTAATGGAACTGCTTAAATAATGGTGTTCTGTAAATGAAACTAAGGTTATTTTTAGAGGTGTGCAGAGAACTTGCTTCAGTAACTGGTATAAACTCAGGCAACAGGAGTGAAAAAGTAAAAAATAAAAAATAAAAAACAGGAAAGAAAAATAAAAAGGAATCCAGAAAACAAAATTAAATGATCCTGGAGTGAAAACATTATTTGCTAAAAACAACAAATCATTTTGACATGCCAGTTCAATTATACTGTTAAAGCACATATAATTTTTGGTAAAATATATTTGAAAATAGTTACTGTACCTTCTGCTGTTATCTCAGCCATGATGATGGTAAAAGATACTCTGTTTAAAAGGTCAAGATTTACTGTGGCAGCTTAGATAGTACTTCTGGGTTGCTGACTCTCACAGGAGTTGTAGAATGAGAAGGAGGGAGGTCCTCTGCTTTTTGTGTTCCTTCTTCTTTTATGCTCCCTGAAATGTCTGTTTCCTCTGCAGGATCCTGGCCTCCCAGAACAACCTAAGGCCTTCCAGAGGCAACACTTAAAGCTCAGTCTAAAGTATCAGCTTCTAACAAAAATAGACATGCCTCAGAGTGAACCTTCAGCACGTTTTTCTAATCCTCAGAACCACGCACACCACAAATAAAATGTAAAAAAACCCACAGCTCTAAACAGGACAGGAATGCATGGAGAGGCAACAAAAATCAAAAGAACTGGGAAAGAACTGTTCAACGCTCCTACAGCCTTGCTAGCATAATTGTAGTTCTTTGAGGGGTATGTCAGGAAACATGAAATATAGAGTTCAAAGTAACCTTATCCATCCCAGTACAACTTTATTCTTAGCACACTCAGTGCTTAGCACATTCTTCCCAGCCTTATATGGCTCGGGGAGGGTCCTATGAAGCTCACCGCTGACTAAGGGGGAGGGTAAATTTAGGTGATTTTCTCCACTTCGACTCTTAGTTGCAGTTCAGAACCAACTAAGACACCAATTTAAACCAATAAAATTGGTTTGGATTTTTTTTTTTTTTGGTCCTTTTCTGATTTGCTGCAATTATCACACATACCTGTGAAGTTCATCTAAGTATTACAGAACCTGTTAAAATTTAAATAATAATATTTTATAAAGTCTAGATAAAGGAAGGTAATAAACAAAACCATTACGTAGATCACATTTGGTTTTCTGTGTCTGATCCATGGAAATATTTAAGTATCTCAAAAAATTGTGATTTTGAAAAAAGATTTGGTAAAACTGAAAAGAAGTGGATTCTTAAAAGCATTTAGAGGAAGTAAAATATTAACAATTTAAATCAGAATAATTATTTTTAGTCTTGAGCAATCTTTTCATTGCACTGCTTACAGTTTCTCTTCTGTAGAAATGTGTCTGGTCAAGAGCTTGAAAATTAAATTAGCAAAAAAGTGCCCTCAAGCCAGCATACCTCTACCTAAATGTCATCATCACATGAAATCAGAAACCATCTTAAATAGTGCCTGCTAGTGAACCTATAGTCACCTTGTCTCTGCTACAGGAGTTGGCATTTACACTTCTCATCTTTCCCCCAGGAGATGTAAGCACCTGTCTCTGTGGCAAAATGTGGGGAAGGAATCTATTTATCCAATGCACAAGATGCAGACACAAAGGTTCACTGAACAGCAAAATCACTACCAGTTTTTTTTCTCTTCCCTCTACTCTTAATACACTTCAAACCTGGCACATCTGAAAATGGTAGTTTTTTCTAGCCAAAGCTTGCAATCAGTGCTTAAGCCCCTTTCTGCTTTAGCTCCTCTGACCAAATGTTTAGCATTGACAAGTTTTGATTACTTGGTGCTAAGTATTCAATACTTTTCTGATCATCCATCTAACCCTATGTTTGCTCCTTTATCCTGTTCTTCAATAGATCCTCCTCACTAAGGCTGATAAAAGGATTTTAGATAAAACCTTATATCTTCAGAAATGCTCTTTCGTGAATACCAAAATGGTCCGAGTCACATTCACATATCAATGAAACTGCTGCCCAAAAAGGTCAGTGGTTAGTAAAGGATGATAAGAAGGTGTGATACTAAGGCAAATCTCTTGTTCTTCCTAATTATTTCTCTTCTGCTGAAGCAGTTCCATTTTACATGAACAGTTAAATAGTTGGTGTCACCTATGTTTTGACAGCTTTACTACTTGCTTGAGATTTAGACAGATCATCTGAATACCTGAAGCACAGTGCTAATCAATCCTGAGAAGTCAGGATTTTTTTCACTTGTATTCCTATTCAAATGTAATCAAATATTAAAGTCTTAGTTTGGAAATTTGGGGAGAGAGATAAATGGGAAAAAAATTGTCTGAATCTTTTCTTGTTTCATGTAGCAAGATCCTGAGATTATATATATATATACATACATAATCTACACCCAGACATAAGTGCTTATATAATTAACTGTATGTGCATGATTGTCTCATGCACTTTACATTTCAGCTCCTACCACCTGCCCTTCTTCCTCCCGTCTTACTCCTTTGTTACTATTTATGCTTACCCTCAATCATGGGCTGTTACTCTGAAAACAAAATACAAGAGCAGAAGTGACAGAATCTAATTTGAAACCCATTTTCCACAACATCAGCCCAGTGGCCAGAAAGGGAAGTGGTTGGTACCCTCTGAATCCCTCGTATGCACAAAACACTCATCCTGGGAAGCAGGCTAAAGATATCATATGCACCAATATCTTAAATATACAAGTGCAGCTTTAGGCAACTGTACTGGAAGTTACACAGTTGCTCCTTTAAGAAGGAAAAGTCAAGGGATCTGGGTGTCATATTTACTAGAGATAATCACAGCCTTGGTGAAAATACACAGAACTAAAATAAAAATAAGTTGTCTGCATATATGTTCAATCTGAAAAACAAATATCACTATCTGGAAATTATGAAGAATGATTATTCTTTAGAAGTCTAAAGAATGGAAAATCTGAATTTTTTTTAGGGCAAGTTAGAAGGTTTTTCAAAATCTGAAGTTTAGCTCCTGACCCAGTTTAGGAGTTTCTTTTAAACTAGTCTGTGAAACTCAGAGTATGCAGAAAGTGCAAAATTTATACAAATCTTCATGCAACAAAGTAAACATATTTTCTTGGCCTAGTTTATATGTTAAAAGTTGTGTTTTAGTCAGAACCTTTTCAGTCTAACCTGACCAGAAATATTCTTCTGTAAGATGTCCTTTCTCTCTCCTTGCTCCTCAAACAACAAGGAAACTGAAAAATCTAAAACTAATTTGGTTCTTGCAAGTGATATCTAAACATGGACACACATGAGGCTTTCATAATTTCTTCTGATTATGCCTTGGGCACAATGAGAAAATGCTTTTGCCTCAAGTAAGCAATAGATATTCCTCTCCCACTCATAGGGGTTACATGGCAAATTAACTGTCCTGGGATCAGTTCTCACATTCACTGGGGGGAAGGGATGGAGAGAAGTGTAGAAACAGCTACACCCTCACACCAGATTCCTCAGATACACAAGTCTGTGTTAGACAAAATAAAATGACAGTTCTCTTTGCTCCAGAGTTCCCTGGATAGGAAAAAAGTAACAATATTAGGAAGAGAGAAAAAGGATGTACTATATGCTGCTACTAATGTCTGCATGTAAGCACTTGCCTTGATCTCAGATAATGCATATTTCACTTAGAAACCTAACTGATGAAACAAATTAAAGCAATTATTTAAGAAGTGTATTCAGGGAAAATATCAGAGGTTTACGGTTTGTCAGATTCTAATGCAAACTCCTTATTATTGGTGAAAAGTTTGATTGTTCATATAATCAAAGTACAAATATAAAAATACTTCATGAGCTCAATTCTGGCTGTCTTGATGATATTATTAAGAAGGGAATTGGGAGAGACAACAGTTCACATGAAATTATAAGGTAATCAGAGGAAAGACTTTGGTAATGCTATAAGGAAGTATTGGAGGAATTGAGATTAACTGTCATTCAAGAAAATGCAAGACAAATTTGAGTTGTCTGCAAACACATTACTGATGAATGCTCAGAGTTCAGTCCTACTGAGAATCAAACTCTTCATAAGAAAAGAGTTTTATATCCCAGTTCATACACAGATGAACAGCTGGGTCAAGGAAAGGAAACTTAACTCTGATACACCCAATGATGTTCCTGGATCAGATGAGATTATGTTGTTATCAGAAAAACACAGTAATCAACAGATAAGAACTAAATACAGGATGAAAGTGAAATGACAAGGGGAGGGTGAATGATACTGAATCTAACGAGCAACAAAGATATAAGCAGAAGCAAATATACGATTAGAGTGATGTCTCCCAACTGAGTTTTGTGCAGATGAAGCTGATTTCGTCTGAAAAAAAATTTACTTTTTGTACTTTATTTTTGTTTAGGAACACTGTTACTTCTAGATGAGATTTTCATTCAGCCCCACTAGTAATACTGTGTTTTCCAGTATGAGTAGGAATACACTTTCTGGTGTCTTTGAAGTCCTGATCAGTCAAAGATGTAGCTGTGACGTTCTATAGATGATTAGACAACTCTCAAGTAATTTTTTTTCCATTTGTGATTAATATTTCATAATGAATGGTTACAAGATTTTTGGAATCAGCATTACCAAAATATAGACACATTCTGGATATTCCAAAGCACACCCAAAATACAAAACAAATACCAAGACCATGGTATCACATCTGATCTAGGTTAAATCTTGGCATATATATGTCTCATAAATCAATTTGCATCATTTTTCAGAGAATTGCATATATATTACCTTTAAATAAGTTTTTATTTAATATGTAGGAGACAGTAGGTTGAATTCCATAGATCTGTCCTACATTTAATGAGAACTACTGACAGACAGATGAGGAGCTCTTTTCTGTAGGTTGACTGGTCTGGATGAAAATCAACCTCTGCCTGGGGACAGCTGACAAGCACACTGAGGTCACATCACCTTGGCATTCTGAGCTCATTAAAGAACACTTCCAAAGCTGTATGATAGAAACACAGCAGATACAAAAGAAAATATCTATGATACTGACTATTCTGCTTTACTATGGACAATATCCCTGTAAGTCATTGTACTGCAAAACTGCTGAAGTAGCCTCAGTCAAGGTGTGTGAATAATGAACATTTTCTAACATCCAAGAAGGCCAACTCATAAAACTACTTCCAGGAAACAAAAACATCCTACTTAGTCTTCTTGCAAGCTGGCCAAGTAGGCAGTCTATGGCAGGAAATCAGACTAAAGCAGTCCCCTAGCTTAGGAGATCTGAGGGTTTTCAGTGTTCTCTGCTTTAACTATAAAAATTATTACTATAAGCTTTGATGATTGCAGCATGTCAAGGTAGACTGCATTTGGATGACCTTTGGCAGCTCCATGTAATACACTTTTCTTTTTCCTTTGATTACTCCGTTCTTGCTATTCTTAATGACTATTGTTTTATTAGCACCTATGAGGCTTTACTTTCACATCTAGAAGATTACTCAGATGTTGTTTCACAGACAACTTCTGTGACACTGAAAAAGCTGACCCTTTTTAAAAAACAATGACAGAGAGTACATTATAATTGTCTTTTTCCTCAGGATACTCTGTATCCAAGCTTGGCCATAGACAGAACATAGAAAGTTGCCAAACAATTATTAGAGATGGGGATTGGCTCTGACACAACATGAATTACCCTTGCCAAATACTGATTGAGAACTTTTAAAATATACCAAAGTATTTGGTGTCAGGTCAAAAATGTCCTCACAAAGAAGGTGATTTCAGTCCCCATGACTTTTCTTGAGAACAGAAATTTTCTGAAAAAAAATCATTGACTTAAAAAAAAAAAAAATCTGAAACCAAGCTTCTATGCTGAAAAACAAGACTCAGAAATATATCACACAGAAATACCTAGAAAAAGAGCAAAATTGTCCCTGAACTTCAAATTTCAAGCCCAGCTCCAAATTTTCAGTAATATATTTTAAATTTTTCTTCACACCTTAGCCATATGAAAAGCTTCAATAGAAATCTGCATTTAGTGTTCTGTGGGTTATTTTTCCAGATATGACCATAGGCAAGCATGTTGCCAAAAACAAATGGAGAGAAAGAAAATTTTGAACAAAAGTCTGATGTTAAAAGACCAAGACAAATAAATGTTTTAATGCCAAGTACTTGGAGAAAAAAAATATAGAGTAAAATTAAGTATCAAGTATCTTCAATAATGTGAACCCTTTTTGGGATGCTTTAAGCTATTGGACCTTCACAACCAAAGGGAAATCTCATCTTCCTTTCCATTTAATAGATCATTCTTCTGCTTGATATGTACATTATGTATCACATGTTCTTACACACTCAGGCTAGACTGGACCTCCCCTCGTCACATTGCCAAAGTATTTGCCTCGTAAATAAACCCAGCCAAAGTGTCAGGAGGTCCATCTGGATTTTGGCACTTTCATACTTTTTTGAGAGCAGACATTCAGTACCTAGGCACAGTGAATTAAAAGCTATTTTCAAGCACTTTTTGTCGTGGACATCTCTGCGTTTGATACAGCTGCAGGTCTAAGAGTGTTTTTTCCCAGAGTTTCTGTCTCCTCTGTTTTGTGTTTATTTGGGCTTTTTTGAATGTCAGATTTTTCTGCTATTCCCAGGTCCCTGTTTTCCCTGGGACATCAGGACCTGCTTGAGTTATGCATTTCCAGAGATATGATAGATATCAGTTCCTGACAGTGAATAAATCATTTTCTAATGAACTTCAAAAGCCTGCAGATGAATTAACTCTTTATGTTACACAGTCACCCATCAGTACACAAATGTATGACACAAAATACTGAAGAAAAAAATCAAATCTATTATGTATATATGTAAATATACAGAGAGACAGATACAGAACAAAGGAGAAAAAATGTAAAGCAGACAAAGTATTTCAGCGATTTTCATCTCTAAGAAAGTAATTACATGAAAGAATCCAGATTTATGAAAAAAGGCTGTTTCTACAAAAGCTATAATTTTTCTTTACATTTCCTATTTCTTACAGTTCTAGCTTTGATCTGTCCAAGACTGACTACATTCTAGTCACAGTCTTGGTTAGATCAAAGCTAGAATTGAAGATGAAAAACTCACATTATTATTATTATTATTACTACTATTATTATTATTACTATTATTACTATTATCACTATTTGAAAATAAAATATAGTCTGTGAGGTTTTTCATTAGGCAACTTAGCTTCTTTACAGATTAGAAGTAGAAGACATGAATTAGTAAATTCAACCTTGTCAGTGTTGACACTGACACTGCACTAAAAAAAATGTTGAAAAACTAAAAAATCTTTTAAAAGGAAAAATAATTTTGAGCATTGATGTCTTTACAACTCATCATAGTACATATATATTATTTTTCCTTCAATAATACATCACCATTTGTCATTGTAAATCAGTTTAGATCCCTGTCCAAGCTCCAAGATATGTCCATAGTCAACTTCCTAATCCAAACTGTAAAGAATATTTGTCTGCAAAGCAGTTACTGAAAAGAATTGCTAGGTTTTTCTTTCTCCTCTCCAGTCACTCTGAAAGAGCAGAACACAAATAGTGCAAATGTAGAGGACTGCAATGATCCTCAAGAGACAGTTACACCATTTCTTTTACCAAATTCCCAGTTTAAATGAAAATAAAAGCATTACCCCAGAGGAACAAATCTCAGAAGATCCTCAGCTGTGTCGCCAGAGCTCAGAAGGCAAGGCAAGGGCATTGGGGACTTTGGGAAGCTCCCGGATGCATTCCCAGGGCCTGAGGGAAGCGTGCGGCTCTGGTACAAGTGGCACAAAGTGCAGCTGCCAAGGCGCTGTTGGCAGGTGTTCCCTGTGGGGTGAAGGGGCCGTGCCGCCAGACCCGCCAGGGCAGCACGTCGAGCTGTTGTGCAACTGTAAAACAATCCAGACGCAAATATTTTCTGGAGGATCTGGCCTCCAGTAAGAGGGTTTGTGCTTGAGATCATTTTGTGGGTCTTGGAAATAATTATAACTATGCTTGTGGTTTTTAAATTCATAGGCAGTTTGTGAAGTGGGAGTTTGACTAAAAAATCCAACTTTATATGCCTTATACCTTAAATTTTTTCCTCTCTGATCACACCGCTTCTTCCACTTTCCTCAGCTACCTGGAAAGTTCAGGGTTTTGCTCAAAATCATGTCAGGAGAAAGGTTTTGTGAAGAATATTTAACCTGAAATTGGGATTCTGCTTCACCTTTCAATGTTGCCTTATGATGAACAAGGAAGAAACATTATTCTTATTACAGAGGTACAGACAACTGAGAAAGGGGGGTTGGTTTTGTTATATTGTGGCTTTGTGCATTTTTTTCTTTAACAGAGGGAGAGTAGCTAGGCTTATAGTCAATCTCTGAGAAAGGCAGATATAACAGTACTTTTATTTTCCACATTTTCAGAGTAACAACAAAAAAATGTTATCTGTTCCACAAATAAGAACCAGAGCATGACAGCTGAGCAGAGCAAACCTTTGGTTCAGATGCAGAAACAGAAAACAACATCTGATATACAAACACACAACTGAAAATACAACCCACAAGAACATGCATTTTTCAAAATCAACCAGAACATATACTTTTCACACATCACTAAACTTGAGCTAATGTTCAAAATCATTTTTGTGACCCATATATAGCAAGGAGGTACCTGACAGTAATGTAGGTGTTACACAGCCCTGGGAAGGTTATGCAGAGGCAGAAGACTGCGAGTAGTGAGTGGTTCATGCGACAAGTGGAGTTACGGACCCAATTCTTCTGTATCACCTGAATTGAAAAACCTGCTCTGTAAACGATGCCATCCCACTTCCTTTACAGCACTTGCAAAATGAGTCCTTCTTACCACCATTCTCCCCAAGTAAAATTTTTTTTTAGTTAAAACCCTCCCAACTTTTCATTTGTCACAGTAGTACTCTGACAGCAACAAGCAAACCCTTCTGGCAGACTAAATCCTAATGGTCTTTTTAAAACACTCAGAGTGATATTTCCAGTTTTTCACTTCATACTAACTCCATTGGACTGGAACAGAAATTTACTCTTGCTCTTTTCCTACTAAAAGACTGACATCAGTGTATATTAGAAAGAGAAAAAAACTCCTTTACATTGTCTGAGTATACAATATTCATCAACCCTTTTATTGGAGTCAAAAAGTGTGGAGAATTAGGCACTTAAAGCAGGTAATCCTGAAGCAAATTCATGTCTTGGATGGTCTGGGTGTTTTTTTGAGGGGTTAATTTAAACACACCTGTCACTCTTAAGTAAAAGACAGTTGGAGTATATTAACATTCTGCTGAATTATTTAAAAGATGACTAATTCTTCCTGTACCCTAAGACTGTTATCTGCAAAAATAATATCTGTGTCAGTCATTGGTGAGTGGTTAGGATTTCGTCACTAGCATTTATCAATATTTCTTAGTCCTTATTGTGAAGGATTCTGCCAGGTTACCAGCTCTGCTGTACCTTCAGGTTTAAAACCCAACCTACAGACGCTTTCACATTACCGTCTCCTTCCTGAGGAAAATCTCATAAACTTTCTGATAAACTAAAGACTGCTGAGTAGATATGTTTGACAGCCTGCTGTAATATGAGCGTTCTTCCAAAAAGGTAGAAATTGAGTCTACACATTTTTTTCCTGAGTCCTGAGAAAGAGCAATATTATCTAATGCAATAGCTTAGGAAACTGAACTGAATACAATCTATTAACTAAAAAAAATTCTCACACTCGTGTGGCAGTGGCATTGTGTCCTCATATGTATAAAACATTCTTCAGTTGCCTACCAGAAATGAACCATCACTGAGAAGAAAAAAGAGCAAGCATTTAAAAGCATGAAAAGCAAATTTTAGTACTTTAATTTACAGCATGACATACATCCTCCATGGCATGTGTCTGACATCATATAGATAACTTTTGGTTGTGCAAGTTGTTTCTGATAATTATCTAGAAGAACCTTTTTGTTAGTTGTTGATCATGTACTGCAGGAAAGGTTCTGGCACCAAAGAACCTTTCTTAACCAACTTGACCAATTAAAGGCCAATTTTCAGAGTATTCATGGATCTCAGATAAAGCAACTGAGAACTGTGGGAAATTTCAAAATATAAGTGTTGACTATCTACTTTACAGCTTGTATATTGGCATTGTATAATGCAATCAATAATTGTAAACATAATTATTTAATTAAAAATATGTATCTGCCATGATTATATTAAAAGCCAATTTTATTGAGTTATTGAAAGTTTTGCAGTCACTTGATCAGTTATCTTTCATCAAATGCACAACATAGCTGGGAATTTGACTCCAGTTATGAAAAGAATGTGTGGATGCGTCAATGAATGAATGAATGAATTGTAGCCACACATTTTAGTGGTCTAGCCCTTTTTTATTTGCTATTCTTAATGTAAGAGGGCATATAATGTCTGTTACATTTCTTTACAAACCTTGTGGTCTGCTTTTATTTATTTCTAGAATAATCTTGTCATACATCCCATAGAACTGAACCCTAATTTCCATAACTGAGAGTATTAAGATATTGTTTCCCAGTTTTTAGTTTAATTTTGTAAACTTTTTTAGCTTACTTTGTTCTTCTTTGGAGTACTACAGATATACTCCAGTGTATATCTGGAGATATCAGTGTAAAATCCAGTGGTTCGTGATTTGAGTGTTATCTAGCAATCTCACACAGTGGCAGCAGCTTACCTCAGCCACAGTTTATGTAAATACCAGGACAAAATACTGGACAATTTTGGGACTCAAAGGATTGACACATCAGTGGTCCAGATGTAAAGCTATAGAGAGGCCAACTTGAACAGTAGCAGTGTTGTGGTACCTGTGTCTAAACATGCTTGAAAGCAAGAGTCTACTGCTATAGCATGAGCTGTGGTAGGCACAGGGAAGTGGTTATCTTGCTTTTTACACTTGTGCTTCCCTTTACCACAGGATGTAGTAGACATAAGTATGCCTGTGGGACACTAAAAAGATAGGGGTACGTCCAATAATTTACAAACTAAACATTCTGATCCAGGTGCATACTGATGCCCTGGTCATGAGAACTGCTTTCTGACAAATTTGAAGATTGGGTGACAATTTATGTCCACAACTCTAAAGAAGTCAAGTGCCTCACTTGAATGTGTCTCTCTCAGTTGCTACAATTTTTGAGTTTCCATTAGCATTGTTTCAGTTGTGCTACAGGCAAATAAATTGAAACATTAAGATGTGAAACCTAAACAATTATTTAACAAATTAGTGCAAGAATCTGGAACCCAGTGTAACAATTTTACACCTGTGATTGACTACTGTTTCTGTAAATAATATAGGGAGCATTCATCTGTCACTAGTAAAAAAGAAATAAATCAGAACTATTAAAATGTACACTCAGCGTGAGAGTTTTAAATACTTTGACGTATTTTTGTAAAGAAAACCCCACATTTAAATGTTATTTTTGAATAATTAACGGTGTTAACTCAGCACTAAAAAAGATTATTTGTATAATTTTTAGGATATATAATTAATACACTGATTTGTATGAACACTATAGTCTGGAAAGAGTTTTAAAAGGTTCTCCTTTTAAAACAAGCTTCTATTTTTACAGTCACAACCAATAGGGCAAAATTAATACATACCCCTCACTCTTTATACTTTTCATATTTATGTTATACAGAGAATAAGAGTGTATTTTGAGGCTGTTTAGAAGGAACCACTGCTGAGAGAAATATTGTGCCCCAACCTTCTGACAGCCAATGTAGTGTCATTGAGGTTGAAGAATTCCAGTGGCAATTGAAATTTTATTCGTTATTACAGCAGATAATGGCTTCTCACATCTTGTGACTTCAGAGACAATTCCCAGCATTTTGTAGCTCCAAAAATTAGGAAAAAAGAATTAAACTTGGCAGCATGAAAAAGTATGCTTAGAAAGTGTGAATGCCAAAATTCAAAATCAAAAGGACATTATATACCAGTACGTGCAAGAAGGGTGAGAAAAGTAGTATTCCCTCATCCTTCCTGAATTGAAAACAGAAAAAAAACCAAAAAAACAACAGAATTTGAAGTTTCCTGTGTTATTCACAAATCCCCCTTAAGATAAACTAGGGTTAGAGCCCCAGTTATCCCAATGAGCCAAAGCAACCTTGTAACAAAAATATCCCTCACTTTCTTTGATTATTGCATCTTTGGTTGCTGTCCAATTAATACACTAATTTTGCAAAGAGAGAAAATTCTGAAGCATCTCCTAACAAAAAAGGGAGCAAATCTAACACATTAATTTAGCACAGCACACTCTCTGGGCATACCTGCCAATGAAATATCAAAACTAACCAGAAATTAGAAAATTATACTTGATGTAAGCAGACTTGTGTTTTTCTTCTGCTGTTAAAAAAAACATTTTTCAGCCCAAATGTCAGCTCATTGGTCAGATTGTATCAATACAATGCAGTTATTGTACAGATATCTACTGTAAAATCTACTTTAATCTGCTTTACATTCCCTTCCTGCCAAATTGTAAAACCATCACCATGTTTTGAAGAGTCAGAAACTCTACTATCACTGCACTTGATGACTTGTCAGCTGAAGACTTGGCTTTTTATTGTAAAACCAGGCACACACACACACTTGACTATAAAGAATTCCATTAAAAGTTATTTATAAAATGACAGCATCTTTTCTCTCTCATTTCCCTCTCAAAAACTTTGCATTCACAAATTTGATCTTTGTCTGCCAGATTTTCAAACATCTGAATCTTTGCAATGTCAGATTGATTCTGTTGCTGAGTTTGAGATGAAGTTAGGTGCTTCTTTATAGCCTTGTTTCACTATTCTATCTCAAAGTCCTTATTAAAAATACCTTACATTTATCACTGGTTCCTTTAGCTTCAGAGATCTTCTGCCAAAATAGAAGCACTGGAACAAGATATCCCCCTGGTACTTCTCACACATCTACTGTCCTTTGACAGTTTGCAAAGACACACAGACATTCTGCCCTGCAGACTTGCTCTATCTGTTCCCGTCAGGTTCTGCCCTTACTCACCTTGGAGCATCAGTCCCACCAATGACAATCCATACCAGTGAACAGTATCTGTCTGCTATGAATTTGAGCCCCATTGCTCCAGTGAAAGCTCTCTACCACCCCAACAATTCTATTCCTTAGCTCTATGGAACTGAGGTGGACACATGGGCTGATGAATAGCAATGGATCCTTTTGTGTTGCAAGGATCATCAGAAATAAGCTGTACAATTACCATGTTGTAATTTCTTAGAATGGAGATGGTCAGCACAACACAAAATATCTCCAAGCCTGTAGAAGGGGATACAGGTGACCTTGCCCCTGATAAGTATCAGCTGTGTTAATTAACCAATAAAGCCTCACCCCGATGAGTCACAACTATAGCCAATAAAGATATGTGTGATAAAAGGGAGTGCGTTAGCTGGTGAAGAGAAGATCATGGAGGGGAAACTAGGAAGAAGAGGGAGTCTGGGGAGAGAATATCACTGCTGTGAGGTCAGTCTGGGCCTGCAGTTAGAGCCTGTTGTTAGAACCTGCAACCCCAGTCTAGGTAGGTAAAAGCCTGCATTCAGAGTCTGCAAACCAATACATGCAGTCATAGTTTAGCAGGAAATAACCAGCTGTAAGAGGCTGTGAGGGAAACCTACAGTAGGAGCTACTGCAGCCAGAGTCAGTGAATAGTTGGGGTCAGGATGGCTGAGCTGTAAAGAGGGATAAAGCAGGACCCTTTTCATGCTGTGTAAGCAAGAATTCTGTGTCTTTGCTCATTTCTACACTCTTCTTAGAGGGCTGCTGCAACACAAGTCTATCAGTAGTTAAACTAAGCTGACTTTTTCTTGGAGCAGAAGAAGTTAATTATCCTAATGCAGTTCATTCAGTCTCTATCACCAAAAAAACTTCCACAGTCATTGGCCAAACAAACACAGAATTAGCCACAGGCCTTTTGTCCCCTTGTGAATCTCCAGGTACTGTTTCTAACCATATGGAGCCTCCACCTGTCACTTGAGACAGGGTTTTTAGTTTTTGTAATGCACTGTTATGAGGGAACTTAGAAGCAGTTACTGGCAAACAGCTTCCCTCTGGATGTGCCCAAAACCAGGTAGGAAGCTGGCAACTCCTCCTTTGTGTTTACAGTGTCTCATATAATGCCACTAACTTCTTTGATTGTTGGTATCCAGGGCATCCCTCTGGTCGCCCTGGAAGGTCAGGGGCCTTGACAGAGATATCCGAGACCTCTACAGGAGGGTCTGGGATATGTACAGGGGGGTTGGAGACCCTGGCAGAAAGAGCCCAGGAAGACACTGGCTTTGACTTCAGTCCATGGGAAAATCTTCCAAAACTGAGAGAAGAATTTCAAGTCACAAAGGTGTGAAAGACAGTAGTGTAGTTTATCACAGGGTGGAAAATTTTGTAGGTTTGGGTTTTCAGAATGGAGGTGAATGGGGACAAGTTGGAGGATTTGGGGCAGTGCCCTGGGTTCTTCTTTTTTTTCTTCCCCTCCATCTTCTGCTGTGATGGTGTGACTTTTGGGTTGGTTTAGAGTAGAAACAGACTCATAGGTGATAGGTATTGGAAAATTATTGTAAATAGAGTTTATGTAGTTCATAGTATAAAGTGTTAACACCGGCCTATGGTTGGGCAGTCAGTGATGGCTTGAGCTACAGCAAGGACCCAAGCAGGATAAAGAAAGAACATATTACATAAAAAAGAATAAACAACCTTTGAAATAATAATAAAAAGCAGAAATTATGGATCTTGACTTCTTCTTTGGTTGCAGGGCTTGGGAAAAAGGACTTTTTCTAATATCTCTGGAGTCATTTCAACCCAACAAACCTGAGCTTTGGTGACTGTAAAGTCTCCAGTAACAACTGCAGATGTAAGGTTGAATATAAGCACCATCCAGAATCAAAACCTAGTAAGTACCTGTTGCTTTGATTTCAAGGTTTGTTGCATTTTGCAAAACAAAATTATGGAGCTGATAATCACATCCATCCTTTGAGACCTTCTCTGTCTTTGCACACCTATCTGCTTCCAGCTGACTTGACAGCTTGCCTAATTTATGAGACAGTTGCATCAATGTTTCTACTCTTTCTGTTTTAGGGATTCAGGTCACACATCTCAGTTTTCCCTGACAGATCTCCTTAAGGATCAAAATTCAGGTGCAAGATATGGACATCTCTGTATTTCAAGTTTAAGCCTAAAGTGGAGACTTAAAACCAATTAAAGGATAAAGTCAGCAGTTAAATCAAAATTTACTGAAGAAGAAAAGATTTATTATTTTGAGAAAAGTATTGGAGCAATGATATTGGTGGATAGTAGGGGAAAATTCCAAGCAAAATCTTTATAATAACATCTCTAATTGAATGTGGAAAGATATGCTGATTTTTCTACTGCAAAGACTTAAATACAGTCTAGTTACCAATAATAGTGCATATCAGGACCAAAGAGACATGTGAAACTACTACTGTTCTCACTCTAAGGAGTTGAAATGTATCAGGTTTTAACTTCATTGTGAATGAGCAGAGATACTAATTTACTCATGTCATACTTCATTGCAGTGTAACAGTGGTTTCGAAAGAGAGAAAAAAGTTTTCATGAGAATTGTGATAAATAGAAATGTTCCCTTCAAAAATAGTCCTGTGATTTTGTCCTTCATTTAAGCCTTAGGGCTCTAGGCTCTTACATGTAGTTTACAGTTTACTGCTGACTCAATTTATTCTTGGGGCTCAGAGCGTATAGAAGGTGTCTATAATATTGATAAGGTTCCTTTAAGATTATTATTTTGGTCATTTGCCTATTACTGAAATCACTGAAGATTTCAACTTGACGTGCATTTCTTTGCACCAAGATGTAATACACTCATATGAATCAATTTCCTTCTGCTGCATTTCTTCCTACAATAAAAGTATGTAATATGTAACCTTTGTGTCTATCTCTCATTCTCTCTCTCTCTCTCTTTGCTTTAAATATGGATAGACCACTTGGTTGAAAACTGTCCTGGGGTATCTGAGAACTGAATAAAAATAATTCTATTAATTTTCATTGACTAAAAACTAAATAAGATTCTCCTTCTACCTACTATCCATATTTAAATTATATATATAATGATACTTTTTTTGTACCTATTACTTCAGCTAAAACAATTTAAAATTACATGGAATGATAAGGAAGGTTTGAAAGCAGAAGATTAGTTTCTAGCAGTTTCTTGTCAGGTCTCTGTTGAGCAGCTTAAACCTAAACACCCTAAAGGGATTTAGAATTTAACGACCTTTGTATTGCTCCTCACCTAAATTCAGACAGACAGTACTTAGTGTTTCAATAAAAAGGTGGGTTTCAATATCATGAAACCAAGGCCTTATTTGAATATCTGACCCCTCAGGGAATATGAGAGAAGTAGCAGTGGGAACAGAGTGGAAGCCCCTAGAAAGAAGAAAATAAACACAATTTCTTCAAAATTATTAAAGTCAGATTGTCATAAAATGCATTTTTAGAATGCAGTGGGAGATGTTAACAGGAAATTTAATAATAGGCAGCAAAGAGAATTAATTTTGGATGTAAGTTACTATATCCTCCATCTGCACTGTCATTAGAGAAAACCATTTTGAGTTTTTTTTCTACAGACACCCCATTCCCAGGGGTTCAGTGAACACCTTCTAGGAAAGAGTAGTTGATAGGGTCAGTAAAAGGTGAAGGGCTTACAGAGCTTCTGAATGACACTTCTAAAGTCAACCCTTTTGCATTCTGAATTACTCTTAATTTTTATTCTGTTCATGGTGTTTTATGCTTTTTTTTTTTTTCCTAGTAGCCAGAGATAAGAGCTTGAATAACAAGAAATTAATTTCTCATGTGTTAGTGACAGTCAGATTTTTAGTCCCAGAGAGGCAGAAGAAAGAAAATCAATGGCAGATATGAAAAAAGAGATCTCCTTAGAACTTAAAGCACCCTAATTCTTGTTCTGCATAAGTATACCTATTCCATGTAGAGGCTTTTATCATATATCAGGCAAAAAAAATAGGAAATACCTTATGTGACATTTGCTATAATATATTAGAAATGTATTTGAGCTTGGAAACTTTGAAAGTGATTGTTTTTTGAGTAGGCAAGCACAAGGTGTATAAAATAAAAAAAAAATTATCAGTTTCCTACAAATATTATCAGAACTGCATTTTTTTTTTTTTTGCGCAGATAATGGATGATCTATAATTTTTATTATAACTATAGATTCAAGCCTGTAAGGACTTTGACCTTATAACTCAAAGGAACTGTCTAAGGAAAAGGTAAAACATGAAAACAGAAATTAATGTTTTGCCATGAAAAAACCAAATACCTCTACTAGGTCTTTTCAGTGCTTCAAACAGAATATTTCAATACTGAATATTTCTTCTGTGATCAAAATTGTACACATCTTTCATTTGCTGCTCAAGACTTGAATATTGTAGATATGTTGGTATCTTAAGTGTCTTCACTCAATCACAGTGGAAAAGAGATTGTATTGCTCACTATTTTTTTCTCCCTGCCGGCTCATCCCATCGCACACTGGTACAAAGAGTTTGTTTGCGGAGATGGATTTTTGCCAAAGTGGTCATTAATGGCCATCATTATGTGCTCACTGTCCTATAGACAGGCTAGAGAAAAAGAGGAAAAGATTTCCAATCCCCTGTCACAGATATGCAGTGCAGCCAGTGAACAAGCCCTTTTTAAAAAATCAGACAATATTAGACATGTTGAAGATCCTCAGTGAATGAGAAAAAACAAGCATTAGTCACTTTATTTTTTTGAGCTATAGTAGGACAAATTGTAACTTACATTGGTAATTCCCATGAAGGAAGTTCAGTACTAAGCCACAATGGGAGGTACGTTGATATTGAGGGGTCCTTGTCAACCCCATAATAGAAGGAAACTACTCAGTTTTTAAAAGATTGATGTTGCCTGACCTTCCACTTGGAATCAGGATCAGGATTCAGGGAGTGATACAGGAGCCTCGGAAAGGGAGACTTCTCTCCTCAGCAATCTAACTATGCATTGTTAAAGTATTAGATATAAAGACTTTCCAAGTATGGAATTAATAATTGAATGCCTAGTTCTGACTATGACTAAAAGTCCTTATTGAGATGCCTAGCAACTCTCTTTCCAGTTGCATATTGATTTGGATATTTGTAATAGCTAATAATAAAACTCTAAATACATTTGACACTCATAAAATACCCCAAAATGGTGCTTTTCTCTCTTCCCGCGGACCTCACCATGGGCACTGGGATAGCCAAGATCCATCACATGCCTGCCATTCTCCATCTGTCTCTGTCCCCAGAACATCTCAGGACTGCTGCAAAGTTTGTAAAGAGCCTTCCTGATTCTGTTTTCCTCAGTTTCTGAGTCACAGGACCTGGAGTTTTCATAGCCCCCTTATATATCACTAATATCAGTCTTTATCTCAGGACTGGGGANGCTCACATCAAATAGACAAGATTTAATATTCTTCTCCTTAGTTTTTATTGTGTATATTTTTTTCACTCAATAGATAAATGAAATAATATTCACAGAGTGGAATATGACATTTTTGTCAATTTCTTATATTTGATTAGTACAGTGTTATTTTCTATATATTCAATATACATAATCAACATTAAATAAAAACAAACAAAAAAAAACCCAGATAAAACAGATATAAAACTTGCACAGTT
>WEIU01004958.1:28584-47418 GCA_013389925.1 Aegithalos caudatus | reverse complement strand
TTTGGGATGGATTGGGGGAAAGGTCCACCCCCAGAGGTGCTGGCACTGCCCAGGCTCCCCAGGGAATGGGCACAGAGCTCCAGGAGAGCTTGGACACAGCTCCAGGGGTGCCCAGGCTGGGATCTGGGGGCTCTGTGCAGGCTGGGATTGCTGACCTGGCTGATCCCTCCCAGCCCAGGCTATCCTGGGGTCTGAAATCCCCTTTCCCTTGCACAGCATCCATCCCCAGCCCCTCAGGGAACATCCTGGGGTCTGAATTCCCCTTTCCCTTGCACAGCATCCATCCCCAGCCCCTCAGGGAACATCCTGGGGTCTGAATTCCCCTTTCCCTTGCACAGCATCCATCCCCAGCCCCTCAGGGAACATCCTGGGGTCTGAATTCCCCTTTCCCTTGCACAGCATCCATCCCCAGCCCCTCAGGGAACATCCTGGGGTCTGAATTCCCCTTTCCCTTGCACAGCATCCATCCCCAGCCCCTCAGGGAACATCCTGGGGTCTGAATTCCCCTTTCCCTTGCACAGCATCCATCCCCAGCCCAGGGAACATCATGGGGTCTGCATTCCCCTTTCNAGCCCCTCAGGGAACATCCTGGGGTCTGAAATCCCTTTTCCCTTGCACAGCATCCATCATCAGCCCCTCAGGGAACATCCTGGGGTCTGAAATCCCTTTTCCCTTGCACAGCATCCATCCCCAGCCCCTCAGGGAACATCCTGGGGTCTGAAATCCCTTTTCCCTTGCACAGCATCCATCCCCAGCCCCTCAGGGAACATCCTGGGGCTGTTCAGGGCCTGCACCCTTGGGCTGCTCCCAGGGAAACACCACCACAATTGGGAATTTTCCCAATTCCCAAACCCTTTAGCAGCAGGGCAGTCACCAAACACAAGCAAAGGCTCTTGGTGAGGATTTCTCTCCATTTTCCTGGTGCAGCTCCAAATATTAAATCCTAAACCCCAAGAGCAGCTGATGGTGTCCTCTACCCTGCCCAGAGGGATTTACAGGGACAAAGATTTCCAAGGTCATCAATCCAGCCCCTGCCTGACCAGCACCAGCCCCACTAAACTTCACTGCAGGGCACCCCAAAACCTCCTGGATTTATCCCTTCCAGTCATGGAAGCCTCACGAGGAACATCCCACAAACCAAGGAGTCTGGACAGGTTTTGGGGTGGGGTTTTCAGCCTGTGCCCACCCCCACAGCTTCCCTGAAATCTCCAGGGAGCAGGGAGCCAAAAAAAGTGCCCTGGAGTGTTCCTGCTCTGCTTCAATTGGTGCAATTGCCAAAAGACAAAAGGAGACAGGTTTGCTGCATGAGAAATGCGTTCCCAGCTCGGGAGAGGGGAGAAAACTTCATTTTCTTTAAAGAATAGCTGGAAAATTGGATATTTCTGAAAAATGAGCCCTGTGAATATCAAGCAGCCGAGTCCCTGAGGAGCAGCATCTTCCCAAGGAAACCTCTGAGGGCCCTTCCAAGCACACAGCATGAATAATTCCCGAAATCCTTGCCAGGGGAAGCAGATCCCTGGCTCCTCGAGTGAGGGAATGGCTGCAGGGACACAAATCTGAGCCAGGTGCCATCCCCAGAAGTTTGGGGACCCTGGAGGGGTTTAAAATCTGTGTGGATGTGGCACTTGGGGACACAAGTAGTTAGTAATTAAGTTAAAAGGAAAAATAATTTAGATGTCATTCCAGAATTAGGCTGTTTATCCTTTAAAAGGCCTTGTAAAGAAATAAATAATAAAAGCCTTTTTTTTTTTTTACTTTGTTAACTAAAAAGGTAGAACTCACAACTTATAAAACTGTAATATAAATAAAAATTAACACCTAGGTCCAAATGTGAAATAGCATCTCAAGCATTTAATCCCAACTCTAGCAATAAAATAAATTAAATTAAATTAAATTAAAATAAAATAAAATAAAATAAAATAAAATAAAATAAAATAAAATAAAATAAAATAAAATAAAATAAAATAAAATAAAATAAAATAAAATAAAATAAAATATAAAATGCAAGACCCCAGCAGTGCCCTTGCCTTTCCTGCACCCTGCCTTTTCTCCCTCCCTGGTGAAGGTGGCTCTGCCTCCCCCCTGCCCCAGAGCCCTGAATTTGGCCAAAGGGGCTGATGTGGAGTGCTCTGAAGTGTAGAATTATTAGGGTTGGAAAAAACCTGTGAGATCATCAAGCATCATTTTCCTTAAAGCCCATTTAACCTCTCAGGGGTGGAAGCTGAGGCCATTCCCTGCAGTCCTGGGAGAAGCCAGGGCAGGCTCATAGCAAGGGCCAAAAATAACCCCCCAAAATCCCAAGGCTTGGGATATTCCACCCCAAAAACGTCATTTTCCTGCTCAGGCTGTGAGGTTTGGCCCAGCCCTCACACAAAGAGCCCTCCCCTCAGAGGATTTCCAGGATAATCCCCAGCAGAAGGGAGAAATGCTGCTGGCTTTGGTGGGCTCCAAGCCCGACCCTTTTGATCCATCATTGCCCATTAAGGTAATGAGCATGCACTGAACATTCCATAAAATATGGGAAGCCTCTCCATAGATCTTGGCAAGTGCCTCCTTTAACCTTCACAGCTCCTGACAAAGTGCCCCAGCTTCCAGCCTCAGACATGGAAACCAGGGATTGTTTACAGCTTGGCACCACCTTTAGTGACAGGTGAGGAAAGTGATGGGATCTTTGGGGTAATTCCAGCAGGAGATGGGCTCCAAATTCGGGGGGGGTTGCAGAGAGCCCACGTTGCTCATGCACATTTATTTCAGCTCTCAGTCTCATGCAGGGCTTTGGAGAAGGTGTGTGGGAAACTATTCCAAAGTGCAGATGAAGTGTTAATGCCTGGGAGACAGCTGGGCTGAGGAGTTGCTCATAACTATAAAATCCATAATTAATTTAAGAAAACATCAGCTCAGCAGCACTTGGCTGTTAGAGATGTGCAGCACACGCAGCAGGATCCTCTCCTAGGAAAGCTGGGCAAGGATTTCTCCAGTCCCACAGGGCAAGTTCAGCCTGCACACCCCCAAACCAGCCCCTTCTGAGCCCCAGGTGGGATCCCTGCTGCCCCCACAGCCCTGCAGGGCTTAAAAACAGGACAGCAGCTTTTCCAATCCTCTGGAATCCCATTTCTCCTCCTCACATTCTCATTTCATTTCCCTTCAAACCCTTCTCAGTCCCCAATCCCCATGTCCTGTGGCAGGGAGTTGTTGTCTCCCTACAAAGCTGTAATTCCAGGGCACGGATGGTTCTGGAATGGATTTTGGGGAGTGCAGCGTTACAGAAACACCTGGAAGCTGGGTTGTGCTGGAATATATCCTTTATAAATCATTGTTATCCGTTATAAATGACTTCAGTGGTGGTGAGCCCGTGGCAGGGGTCAGGGAATTCTCAGGGGCCATTCCCAGGGTCCTGTCCCTGCTCACTGGGGCAGAGCTGCAGGATCAGGATCAGGATCAGGATCAGGATCAGGATCAGGGAACACACCCAGCGACCTCGGCTGCTCCCCGGGGCCATCCCCAGCTCCAGAGCCCCAGGATTCCCCTCCCCAAGGCTGAGCCTGCAGGGGCTGCAGGGCTCTGCAATGTTCCAGAGGCTGGGATGGGGCTGCCCTGGGGCAGGAGCAGCTGGAGCCTGGCAGGGCACCCTCCCTGCCCCCTTCCCAGCCAGGAGGAGCCTCCCAGCTCAGGGGAGGGATGGAGGCTTGCACTGAGGCTGCTGGTGTTTGTTCCTCCCCCAAATCCCGGAATTCTGCAGCGGGATGTTCAGGAATGTCAGTGCCTGGGCTGGGGAGCAGTGCCAGGGACCAGGTGCAGTTAAACCCTGAGCTGTGAAAAACCTGTCTGTGTTCAGCTGCCTTACAAACCTGGTTTTACAGCAGGAAAAACCCTTTAGTGCCCATTCCAGGAAAAAAAACAGTCTGGTTTTTAGGGATATGCAGCAGCTGCAGCACCCCAAGTGTGAGGATGGGAATGAGCTGAGTCCAGCTGCCCAGAGGGTCCTGCCCATCCCCATCATTTCTGTAAAAAACCAATGCTCTGAGCCACTCAAACGCCTCAAATCCCAACTTCTGCTGTTACTGATGTCCCACTGCACCCAAATAATGTCTGTGTTTGATCATCTTCACTGCAGCTTGAGCATCACAGTCACTTGTGGGAAGACAAAGTCTCCTTCAATAGGTGCTGGTTTGGAAAGATTTCCAGAGGGTCTCCCAAAATAAAACCTGCAGGCTTCTGAGGCAGGATGAGCTTCCCCTGCTGAAATGGGACATGGGAAGCTTTTTACAGGTTGGGAATGTTTAAATCTGACTGCAAGCAGGATCACAGACTCAAATTGTAAATGTTTAAATCTGACTGCAAACAGGATCACAGATTCAAATTGTAAATGTATAAATCTGACTGTAAACAGGATCACAGATTCAAATTGTAAATGTTTAAATCTGACTGCAAGCAGGATCACAGATTCAAATTGTAAATGTTTAAATCTGACTGCAAACAGGATCACAGATTCAAATTGTAAATGTTTAAATCTGACTGTAAACAGGATCACAGACTCAAATTGTAAATGTATAAATCTGACTGTAAACAGGATCACAGACTCAAATTGTAAATGTTTAAATCTGACTGCAAACAGGATCTCAATCACTCTGTGAATGTTTAAATCTGATTGCAAATGGGATGACAGAGTCACACTGTAAATGTTTAAATCTGATTGCAAACAGGATCACAGAACCACTGTAAACATTTAAATTTAACTACAAACAGGATCACAGAACCACTGTAAATATTTAAATTTAACTGCAAACAGGATCACAGAACCACTGTAAACATTTAAATTTAACTACAAAGAGGATCACAGAACCACTGTAAACATTTAAATTTAACTACAAACAGGATCACAGAACCACTGTAAACATTTAAATTTAACTACAAACAGGATCACAGAACCACTGTAAATATTTAAATTTAACTGCAAACAGGATCACAGAATCACTGTAAATATTTAAATTTAACTACAAAGAGGATCACAGAACCACTGTAAACATTTAAATTAACTACAAACAGGATCACAGAATCACTTTGTGTAAACATTTAAATCTGCCTGCAAACAGGATCACAGTCACTCTGTGAGTGTTTAAATCTTACTGGACACAGGATCAAAGAGTCACTCTGTAAACACTTTAATCTGCCTGCAAACAGGATCACAGAACCTCTCTGTAAATGTTTAAATCTCCTACAAACAGGATCACAGAACCACTGTAAATATTTAAATTTAACTACAAACAGGATCACAGAACCACTGTAAACAGTTAAATTTAACTGCAAAGAGGATCACAGAACCACTGTAAACAGTTAAATTTAACTACAAACAGGATCACAGAACCACTGTAAATATTTAAATTTAACTACAAAGAGGATCACAGAACCACTGTAAATATTTAAATTTAACTACAAACAGGATCACAGAACCACTGTAAACATTTAAATTTAACTGCAAAGAGGATCACAGAACCACTGTAAACAGTTAAATTTAACTACAAACAGGATCACAGAACCACTGTAAATATTTAAATTAACTACAAACAGGATCACAAGGTGCCAGAGGTGGCCCACAGAGCATCCTCAGTGGGCAGTGCCAGCTGTGCCCTGCCAGGACCCAGCTCTGCCACAGCCCAGGACACACAGCAGAGGACAGGAGTGGCTGCTGATTATTAATTATTAATTCTTATTACTTAGCAGGGCTGCAGGCAGGGTGAGTGAGGGGCTCAGAGCTGTGCCAGGCAGGGAGCAGGGCTCAGCCTGGCACCACCTCTGCTGTCCTGGGCAGGGAACAGCTCCCTCCTCCTGGAGGACTCCAGCCATGGAATGTGATGGCATTTCCTGCACCAAGTCCTCTTTAATTCAATCCATTCATCATACAAACTCTATTACTTCATATAAAACAACTTCAGGTGGTTTGGGTTTTCTCATGTTTAATGTTTCACTATCAGAGCACTTTTCTCAGACAAGTGAGAAATTAGTGCTGCGTTTGTTTCTTGTCCAAGTGGATTTTTTCACTCAGATTTCATTTTTACCAACCAACACCTTCCCCAGATCTCAGTGCAGCTGTTCTCAGATGCTG
This sequence comes from Aegithalos caudatus, assembly GCA_013389925.1. Lineage (NCBI taxonomy): Eukaryota > Metazoa > Chordata > Aves > Passeriformes > Aegithalidae > Aegithalos > Aegithalos caudatus. The sequence continues at coordinate 41,315 of WEIU01004958.1, read as the reverse complement.
GAGAAAATCCATTGCTGGATTTGTTTCATGCACCACGTCACAGACACACATCCTTGGGGCCAGAGCATCCCAAATATCTGTGCAACTGGCACGGCTTCCCTGCCAAAATTCACTGTTATTCCACTTTCCCAAATAAATCCTATGGCAGCCAGCACTGCAGAGCTCCCAGAGCTGCAAACAAAACCAGAATTTCAGCTGTCTTTCCAGGGAAGATTGCTCAAGATGATTTTTCTCATTGATTTGTTCCCCTGGGGCTTAAATTCTTCCTGTTTAAAGAGGAAATTTTAACATGAGGGGCAAAGCTCTGTAGCCAGGGAATTTCGAGCTCAGCAGAGTTGTTTTCTAAATTCTAAATATTTCTAAATTCAAGTCTTAAGGCACAGGGAAGCTCCAAGAGGTAAAAGAGCAGACCCAGCACAGGCCAGCTCCCAGGGAATGATCTCTTTTTAAACCAGCTGAGTTCCTTGGCTCAGAGAGAGGGATGTACTCTCCCTGTGGAGCTGCAGTGAGAGGAGTGATCCTGCTGCTCTTGGTTGTTCTCACCCCTTCAAACAGAGAAGTGGCCTTGAAAAATCCATTTCTGCATCAAATCCTCCCACCAGCATTTTATCCAGCCTTGACCAGGAGCCTGAACACATCCCTGAGCCCCTTTCATCCAAGAGCTGCGAGGAAATCACTCACAAACCCTCACATTTACAGTCTCAGCACTCATTATCCTCTGCACATCTTCCTCTTCACTCCTGCCATTGTGATACAATCAAGCAAATTCCCCCTGAAGAGTTTAATTAAAGCCCTCTGTGCTCCAGAAAGCTGCAGGATTGCAGGATCACTCCTTGGATGAGCACGGGAATAAAAAGCATTTGTCTCATGCCCATTCAAACATCTGAAGTGCAGGAAAAAAATGAAAAAAAAAAAAAGAAGAGGAATAAATAAAACCTCCCAGAAAAGGAGCTCTCCAGGAGGAGCCATCTGCTCCCAGTGCCCCGAGGAAAATCAGCTCCTCTGGCTTGTCAGGAGATGGGAACAGCCTTGGAGGAGCTCAGGGAGCCAGAGCTCTGCCCTGATGCTGGCACCTGCAAATGTCAGGGATCAGCTCAGCTCCGTCCTGAGGAGCAGGCACAGCAGGGCTGCATGGAGTTCTGGGCTGGGGAAGGGGGAAAAGGGGGAGGAGGGTCCAGGCAGCTCCCAGTAATGTGCTTATTCCATGGTTTTGTTGTATTACAGAATCACCAGGTTGGAAGAGATCTCCAAGATCATTTTATCTGGCTGGACTTGGGCAGGGACACCTCCCACTGTCCCAGGCTGTCCCCAGTGTCCAACCTGGCCTTGGGCACTGCCAGGGATCCAGGGGATGCTCTGGGAATTCCATCCCAGCTCTGCCCACCCTGCCAGGGAACAATTCCTGCCCCTGTCCCCTCCATCCCTGCCCTCTGCTCCCAGGGCACTCCCAGTGAGCTGATGTTGGAGCAGCAGGCTGCTTCCTCACACTGCAGCCCAAAGCTCCAGGATAATGAATATTTAGCATCCATTCCCTTTTAAAAGCAAGGATGTAGGAGAATATTGGGAACAAAATCTGCCAAAGCTGGAAAACAGAGCCAGACTTCCCAAAGGAGTTCCCCAAATCCCTCAGGCAGCCAGTGGGAATGCCAGGAAAGGCCCTAAATCCACTGCTGGGGGTAATTTCACTGCCTGGGTGATTTTCTGTGTCACAGAAAGGGACAGGAGCTGGTGTCACCCTGCCTGAGACCAGAGAAGCTGCAGCTCCCAAGAACTCCTTAAATGCTCCATTTACTTCAGGGGGTGCAAAGCTCCTCGTTTGTACCACGGGCAGAGATTTAATGATGGGATGGATTTTCCTCAGAAGTGTCTAAAGGTTTCTAAAAGGCTTTGAGCATGAAAGGGAATGGGAGATCAGGCTGGAATTTTGCCTGGTGTGGTTTTTTTTATTTTTTTTTTATTTTTGCTGGTTTCCCTCCCCTTCCCCTCAGCCAGGCTCAGGATGGTAATTAGAGCACTTTACCTTCCCTCTGGAAATGGGAATCATTACTGGAGCCTGGGAAGAAGGAGTTCAGCTCAATCTCTATTGCACATAACAGCTCCTAAAAATACAGGCAGGCTGTGATCACGAGGATGACACAGCCTGAAATAACAAAGCCAAGCCTGCATTTGGTGCTGGCTGAGGTGGCCCTGCAAGGACCCCTGCAACTGCCCTGCCTCTGCTTTGGGTGGGAAAAGAGCAAAATCCGACCTGCACAAAGAGCAGAGAGAAACCCTCCTGGCAAATCCCCGTGGCATTCATCAGGACAAAATAAATGTTCGTTTGCAGGGAGGGCAATTTGGCTCCACGTCAGCCAAACCCCAGCATTTCCCAACATCCTAAAAGCTTTTCCTGCCTCAAACAGCCTCTTAAAGTGTCGTGTGCTGCCTCCAAAGCCCCTCAGTCTCAGCCACTGAGCTCTGGTGGAGGAATCTCTCTGCTGAAAGGGAACTCTCAGGGCCGTGGCTGAAAACTGAATAATTCCATTATTTGGTATCATTTTAATGAAGTCGTTTCAAGAACAAGGGATTGATGCCACCTGTAGAATATCTTTTGTATTTTTGATGAATTAGGGGCTTATTCAGGGCTGGGGTTGGGGTTGCCAGCAGCCCTTTTGTGCAGTTATTTACAATTCAGCTTAATTACAGCATCCTGCAAGCTCAGCTGTCAGCCCTGACGTGCTGTGAGCATCTTTAAGAGAAACTGATGATTTAATACAGGGCTTGGAAACGGTGACAAAAATCCAGAGAATGAAATAGGAATTTATCTTTCTGAACACATTTTCATTAGCCCATAAATTTCCCTCCAAGCTTTGGGAGGCAGTCAGGGCTCTGTTGATTTTATGGAAGGATGTTATTCCAGTTATGGGATGGAATAAAGGGTAAAATCCCTGTCTGATCCCCGTGTTCTGACACGAGGTTTCTGAAGAAGTTTCAAACTGCCAAGTGCAAGGGTGGTTTTACACAGCAATTGGGTTTGTTGAGGCTGATTTACACAACCCAATTGTGTAAAAATGCCCATGCACTTGGCATTTTGAAACTGCCATTTAAACCTCTTTTAATTAAACAAAATATGGAGAAATTAAACATCAAAATTAAATATCAAAATCAAATATCAAAATTAAATATCAAAGTTAAATATCAAAAGGAATCTCAAAGCAACAAACCCCATCTTCATTTTCACAGTGCAACAACTTCATTCAGAGCTCTCTGATGGAATAAATGTTTTAAAAGGGAGGGTAAGGATTGGCTTGCTCAAAATGCAATCCTATAATGTCAGGTATTCTCCTTTTCCAGCAGTGGAATAATGAAGGGTTTTCCTGCCTGCCACAGGGTGTGATCCCTCACTCTGGGATCAATGCAATCCCATAATATCAGTGCAGAGACATCTCCCAGGTGAGCTGGAGGAAGCACAGCTGAAGAAGAGGAGGGGAAAAAAAGAGGGCAAAGAGAGATTTTTTGTTGACTTTCAGCTCCTTTGGAATTCATTCCCACTTGACCTGAGAGAATATGAATATTAAAATTGTATGAAGGTAGGTGAGGGAAAAAAACCCACAAAATGCCAGAGTTATTAGAGGAAACACTGAGCAATAAATGGGAGATAAAAAGCCATTTAAGTGGCTTTAATGCTGAATGGAATCGTTATGAAGGTTTATTAATGAACTGAGGAATTTCTGCATTAAATTCAGATTCAGGCAGAGCTTCCATGCAGGAGGGTTCCTGCCTTCCCACAGGGAGGAATCACAGGAAAATATAAGATTATTATTATTATTATTATTATTATTATTATTATTATTATATAATTTCTCCAGAAGAAGAGCAGGGAACAGAGCAGGACAGGCTGGAATGGCTCAGAACAACCTGAGCAGGAGGGAGACAGGGATGGAGCATCCTGTGTGGGAAATGNATTAAATATCAAAATCAAATATCAAAATTAAATATCAAAGTTAAATATCAAAAGGAATCTCAAAGCAACAAACCCCATCTTCATTTTCACAGTGCAACAACTTCATTCAGAGCTCTCTGATGGAATAAATGTTTTAAAAGGGAGGGTAAGGATTGGCTTGCTCAAAATGCAATCCTGTAATGTCAGGTATTCTCCTTTTCCAGCAGTGGAATAATGAAGGGTTTTCCTGCCTGCCACAGGGTGTGATCCCTCACTCTGGGATCAATGCAATCCCATAATATCAGTGCAGAGACATCTCCCAGGTGAGCTGGAGGAAGCACAGCTGAAGAAGAGGAGGGGAAAAAAAGAGGGCAAAGAGAGATTTTTTGTTGACTTTCAGCTCCTTTGGAATTCATTCCCACTTGACCTGAGAGAATATGAATATTAAAATTGTATGAAGGTAGGTGAGGGAAAAAAACCCACAAAATGCCAGAGTTATTAGAGGAAACACTGAGCAATAAATGGGAGATAAAAAGCCATTTAAGTGGCTTTAATGCTGAATGGAATCGTTATGAAGGTTTATTAATGAACTGAGGAATTTCTGCATTAAATTCAGATTCAGGCAGAGCTTCCATGCAGGAGGGTTCCTGCCTTCCCACAGGGAGGAATCACAGGAAAATATAAGAATATTATTATTATTATTATTATTATTATTATTATATAATTTCTCCAGAAGAAGAGCAGGGAACAGAGCAGGACAGGCTGGAATGGCTCAGAACAACCTGAGCAGGAGGGAGACAGGGATGGAGCATCCTGTGTGGGAAATGCACTTCAGAGCAATTCCAGGAGAGGAATTCCCACCCAAATCCACACTTCAGAGCAATTCCAGGAGAGGAATTCCCACCCAAATCCACACTTCAGAGCAATTCCAGGAGAGGAATTCCCACCCAAATCCACACTTCAGAGCAATTCCAGGAGAGGAATTCCCACCCAAATCCACACTTCAGAGCAATTCCAGGAGAGGAATTCCCACCCAAATCCACACTTCAGAGCAATTCCAGGAGAGGAATTCCCACCCAAATCCACACTTCAGAGCAATTCCAGGAGAGGAATTCCCACCCAAATCCACACTTCAGAGCAATTCCAGGAGAGGAATTCCCACCCAAATCCACACTTCAGAGCAATTCCAGGAGAGGAATTCCCACCCAAATCCACACTTCAGAGCAATTCCAGGAGAGGAATTCCCACCCAAATCCACACTTCAGAGCAATTCCAGGAGAGGAATTCCCACCCAAATCCACACTTCAGAGCAATTCCAGGAGAGGAATTCCCACCCAAATCCACACTTCAGAGCAATTCCAGGAGAGGAATTCCCACCCAAATCCACACTTCAGAGCAATTCCAGGAGAGGAATTCCCACCTAAATCCACACTTCAGAGCAATTCCAGGAGAGGAATTCCCACCCAAATCCACACTTCAGAGCAATTCCAGGAGAGGAATTCCCACCCAAATCCACACTTCAGAGCAATTCCAGGAGAGGAATTCCACACTTCAGAGCAATTCCCACCTAAATCCAGGAGAAGAAAACAACCCTGGAGCTGAGGATCAGAGCGTGGATGGGAGCACTTGGTGATGTTCTGCCAAATTAAAATGAGGATTAAAGGAATTTTCCCCCAGTTGAGGAGTGTTCACCCCAGCTCTGATGTTTGGGGTGATTTTGCTCAGAGTTGCCAGCTCCTTGCAGAGAGAACAGAGCAGAACCCCCCCAGAGTGGGACAGGATCCCAGGAACATTAAACCCCAGATCCCAGGAACATTAAATCCCAGATCCCAGGAACATTAAACCCCAGATCCCAGGAACATTAAATCCCAGATCCCAGGAACATTAAATCCCAGATCCCAAGAACATTAAATCCCAGATCCCAGGAACATTAAATCCCAGATCCCAGGAACACTAAATCCCAGATCCCAGGAACATTAAATCCCAGATCCCAGGAACATTAAATCCCAGATCCCAGGAACATTAAATCCCACCAGGGGCCCCTGGCACTGTGGAGAGGCAGAGCTGGGAAAGGTGCAGTGCAGCAGCACCCACGGTGATTTAGATTGAATTTTAGATGATTTAAATGCTTTAAGGCATTTACAGCAGTGTGGCAAAGGGTGACAGGCCAAGGAACTGCTAATGAGCTGTAATTAGGGAATGGTTTGGCTTCTGATGGGGATGGAGTGAATTGTAACATCTGCACTGCCTCACCCTTGCCGTGAGCCTGAAAATGGAATAAAAGTCTTTAAACTCCTCTCAGGAGCCAGCTGTGGGTCAGAAAAAGGGAGAACCCAGCCCAGCAGGGTGTGTGGGGTGACCTGGGCGGCCCCAGGCGCTGCTTTCCCCGCCCTGCAGGACCCAGAGCACATTGCTCAAGAGCTGCAATGAGCCCGGGCTGTGCTGGGCTCGCTGACTCCTGGCTGGACTCCAGGGCTGTGCTGGGTCACCCAAGGAGATGTCACAGCCAGGGCCACCCAGGGGTGACAGGGAGACAGAGGTCACAGCCAGGGCCTCTGCCAGGTCCCTGCTCCAAACCCTGGGGTGGTGTCCATGCAAGGCAGGGGGAATTTCACCAGAAACCCCATCCCAGCCCTTCCACGGGCACTGCCACCTTCCACGGTCACTGCCACCTTCCATGGGCACTGCCACCTTCCACAGGCACTGCTACCTTCCATGGTCACTGCCACCTTCCACGGGCACTGCCACCTTCCATGGTCACTGCCACCTTCCATGGGCACTGCCACCTTCCATGGACACTGCCACCTTCCATGGGCACTGCCACCTTCCATGGGCACTGCCACCTTCCACAGTCACTGCCACCTTCCATGGACACTGCCACCTTCCATGGGCACTGCCACCTTCCATGGGCACTGCCACCTTCCATGGGCACTGCCACCTTCCATGGGCACTGCCACCTTCCATGGGCACTGCCACCCTTCATGGACACTGCCACCTTCCACGAGCCCAGGTGGCTCCAAGCTGTTCAAAACCTGAATTATTTCCATGTCCTGAGTAACCCCATGAGCTTCACTGTCACCCTGGTGTTTGCATTTCTCTCCTGGAGTTTCTGACAAACTTTGATGCAAACACAGTCCTTGTTTACATCNGAGACAGAGGTCACAGCCAGGGCCTCTGCCAGGTCCCTGCTCCAAACCCTGGGGTGGTGTCCATGCAAGGCAGGGGGAATTTCACCAGAAACCCCATCCCAGNGAGTTCTGTTCTGGCCAGTGGGGATGGAGGGGTGGTAGCCCCATCCTCCAATCCATGATCATTGTCCCAAAATTGTATAAATAAAGAAAAATAAACTGCCCCTTCTTTGTGGGAGAACTCTGTGTGTGTGTGTGGCTCACTGTGTGCCCCACACAAACAAACAAATCCCAGGGGGAGCAAGAGCTGCCCCAAAGCACACAGAACAACATTTCCCAAGCTTTCCTTCAGCAGCAAGGTCAAAATCTGGGCCCTGCTGGTGTCACTTGGAAAGGATGGATTTTGGCACCCAAATGTGAGGATGCATTTCCTACCCTGGCAAAGCCCACGTGGCACCCCCCAGGAGCAGCTCCTTCAAACAGGGGGCATTGAAAATGCAAACAAATCCAACCAGGAGCCCTGAGAACCACACTGAGGTGTGCTGAGAATGTAAAAATAGCAGCTAGAAAAGCACTCTTAAAAATACATATAAATAGCCTGTGACTTAGCTTTATACATCTATAATATATAAATAATAAGGGGTTTAAATTCACTCATGGCTGAGCAATCAAGGAGAAAGCAACTCCTGAAGACTCAGGACTACCAGAACTCCCTGCCACGCATTTTAAAAGCGAGCTGCAATTATGAAGTTGCCTGATCAAAGCTTTTAATGCTGAATTTTCAAAGCAATTTGTAACCATTAAGCGAATGTTTCAGCTCATGGGCAAGGCAAACATCGCTGTGCAGCTTCACTGAAGAGTTAAATTTGACTAAAAGAGAAAAATGAAACTTTTCCAGGGTTATGCAAAGAATTTGTATCATCTGAACCAGAGCATAAAGCCCCAATTCATCCTTTTCTGCCTTAAAGAGATGTGGAAGCTCCTGCCCTCCTTGTAATTGTTTTTTTGTGATAATATTTGCATTATTTGATTGAGCAGGAGAAGAGTCACACTTTGAAATATCAGCACCAGTCCAGAAAAGTGTTAAGAGAAGCAATTCCTGCAGGTTGCTGGTTTGGAGCATCAGGGGAGGTGGATTAACTTTGGATTTCAATTTAAAACAAGAATTCCATCAGACCCTGCCCATCAGATGAATGCTGATAAAGCTCTGGAGGGGTTTGGTACAGGAGGGAAAACCCCAGAATTGAGCCCTGAGGAGGGTGGGCACCTTCTGGAATGCTGAGGTTCCTCATGCCCTGGAACCCCCTGGATTTGTGGGAAAGGCTGAGGTCCCGCCCTGAACCACACCTGTGCTTTAGGTCCTCATAAACATTCCCTCCTGATTGGTTTGCTCTGCATATTTTTGAGTTGGTTTGGGGGTTTTGGGGTGTTTTGGTTTTGTTTTTTTTCCATAAGGATGACTACCTCCTGGAATGCCTGAGGTTCCTCATGCCTTGGAATCACCTGGGTTTGTGGGAAAGGCTGAGGTCCTACCCTGAACCACACCTGTGCTTTAGATCCTCATCAAACATTCCCTCCTGTTGGGTTTGCTCTGCAAATTTTTGAGTTTTGGGGTTTTGGGGTTTCTTTTTTTTCCCATAAGGGTTGGCACCTTCTGGAATGCTGAGGTTCCTCATGCCCTGGAATCACCTGGATTTGTGGGAAAGGCTGAGGTCCTACCCTGAACCACACCTGTGCTTTAGATCCTCATCAAACATTCCCTCCTGTTTGGTTTGTTCTTTGGATATGTTTGAGTTGGTTTTGGGGGTTTTTTGCTGACTAAGCTGATCCAGGAGGTGATCCCCCCCTCCAGCCCCAGCTCCTGCAGCATTCCCAGGCTCCAGGTGGACTTTTCCACTCCAAAGAAGCCCAGTGTCCCTCTCAGGTGCCCCAAAGGGTGCTGGGGACAGCGGGGTGCCCCTGTTTGTGTCCCCAGAGGAGCTGCCATGGGAACCCCTCTGCCCAGCCCTGCCTGATTTTGGGAATGGAGCACATGGAATATCCAATCCCAGCCTCTGAACCCATCCATTCCCAGCCTGCCTGCATTTATTTCACATTTCCCCAGCCCCAGGCCATTTCCAGGATGCAGAGCAGATAAAAGGGGCAGTAAGCAGCTGTGACAGGGAACATCAGGGCCAGAAATGATGGAGCAGCTTTGGGAATTGCCCAGCCCAGATCCCAACAGCAGCACCACCCCTGGAGCCTGCCCAGGCATCAGCTGCTATTTACAGCCTGGGTGGAAAAATAAACATTGCAACGAATTTCCTTCTCTGGGCCGTGAAACTTCACTGTCTCTGCCATTCCTGGAGGTGTTATCCCCCCTTTTTCCAGGAAAAGAGCCCCCCTGAGCAGTCAGCCTCCTCTCCCTGGCCTGTCTGGGATCACAGCAGGATTGTTCTCCCTCTCAAACTGCACAGAACTTCCCAGCCAGGCCCAGGGCTTTGGCTCCTGCCATGAAATCCAGGCTGGAACCAGGGGGAGGGCGATGACAGCGAGGAGCTGAAATGACTGCAGGGTTTTTTACACTTTCCCCTGGAATTATTCCCACTCTGGAAAATGAAGCAAGCTTTGCCATCTGCCCACAAAGCTCTCTCTGTTGCTGGTCTCCATAAATCTCCAATTCCTGTGGAAATCTCCAGGATCCAGAGGAATAAAGGAAGGTGGATGGGGGCACCTCCAGGCTGGTGTGGGCTGGCCATCGTCCTCCTGCTCCCCAAGCATCCCCTGGCACAGGGGCTGGGAAAAGAGAATGGAGAGAGGAGAAAATTCCCACTGGAAAAATGCTCCAAATGACCTGGAAAAAAAAAAAAAGACTTCATTTTTTTTCCACTCCTTTGGAGAGGAGGGATGGCTGCAGCAAATAAACAGTGGAGGAAATTGCCTGGAGTTAATTACTTATCCTGTTTATTGCTGAGCTGCAATCAGCCCGAGCTGCTTTCTAGACATCCTCTTAAATCCAAGGAAACAAAAGGCAACAACGATTTGGGAAGTGGAAATATCCAAAAAATGCACCCTGAGTGTCCTGCAAAGAGCTCTTTGTTTATCCTGTGTCTCCAACACCAGGCATTTCCCTCCTGTTCTGTGACCTCATCATCCTCACACGCAGGAATTACTGAATTTCCTCCCTTGATTTCATTTTTTTTTTTTGTAAAAATTGAGGACAGAAGCCACTTTAAGCTGGACCTCGGAGCAATTCCAGAGCAGGAAAATCCCACAGCCAAGAACCAGGAGCTCTCCAGGGTCTGGGAGAACATTTCCATGGCTGTGACTGAGGGAGTTTATGGGGCACGTTGAGCTGTGGAAGCTGAAACTCCTGCTCCAATAATAATAATAATAATAATAATAATAATAATAATAATAATAATAGTAATAATATTTAAAGCACACAAAACCCCACCAAACACCCCTGATTAATTTCCAAACCCATTTTGTTCTTCCATCAGTCAAACCCCACCTTTCTTTACCCAAATCCCTCACTTCTGATCCGGGCACTGATGTCAATTTACTCCTAAAAAAATAGAAGAACAAACATTTTGGGAGGCCTGACCCCGGCAGTCAACCCAGTGACCCCATTTCCTCTGCTGCATTATTGAATTCCCTTGCAAGCCTTGGCCTTATTTCATATTTGAATGTAATTGCACTTGGCCTTTGCCCTGATAAATACCTGAACCAGGGATTCAGACAAGAAATCCAAACACTCTGAGCCTGCTGAGGAGCAAATGCTGAGGGAAAGGTGATGGTGCTCAAACAGCTCTGCTCCCAGATCAATACAGAATACATTCATAAATTAACAATCACTCCAGACTCAGACAGCCACTGCTGGAGGAACGCTGCATAATTAAACCATGGGAGGGAATAGCTAATTAAAATTTAATTCTCGTTTTTGGTTCTTTTTTTTTTTTTTTTTTTTTTTTTTTTTTTTTTTTTTTTTAAGTGTTTGGTTAAAAAATTGTCTTGGCTCCCTGAGTTTATTTCTGCTGGAGGTTGTGCTGGTCATGACCCCAAACACTGCAGGTTTGTAATGGGATTGGGGAGGAGAGGAAAAGGAAAAGGAGAAGGAAAAGGAAAAGGAGAAGGAGAAGGAGAAGGAGAAGGAGAAGGAGAAGGAAATGGAAAAGGAAAAGGAAAAGGAAAAGGAAAAAGGAAAAAGGGAAAAGGAAAAGGAAAAGGAAAAGGAAAAAGGAAAAAGGGAAAAGGAAAAGGAAAAGGAAACGGAAACGGAAAAGGAAAAGGAAAAGGAAAAGGAAAGGAAAAAGGAAAAAGGGAAAAGGAAAAATAAAAAGGAAAAAGGGAAAAGGGAAAAGGGAAAAAGGGAAAAAGGGAAAAGGGAAAAGGGAAAAGGGAAAAAGGGAAAAAGGGAAAAAGGGAAAAAGGGAAAAAGGGAAAAAGGGAAAAGGAAAAATAAAAAGGAAAAAGGAAAAAGGGAAAAAATAAAAAGGAAAAAGAAAAAAGGGAAAAGGGAAAAGGGAAAAGGAAAAAGGAAAAGCCCAAAGCAAATACTGCATTTGAAATTCTCAAAAGGAGAACACAGCAAACACCTCCAGGATCATCCAGCCCAACCCCTGACCTTGTCAACTGAACCAAATCAGCTTCTCCAAAATCATCCAATAATTCCTCACAAATCTCTTGGCTCTTCTGCTGATTTCCTGGGATAAATTCCAAGCCAAGCCCCTTGCCTTGAAAGAGCAGAGTTTAAATCTCTCTCAGCACTCATGCAGGGATGAGAGGAACAAGGCACAGCCACACAGAGATAAATGTGAGGAAATGAGTTCCATTAGCAGCCCTTCCAGGGGGCTGGAATACAGGAATTCATCCTTGGGGGAAATACCTGGGAGTTACACACTGGATTTTGAGCTTTTTACACACTGAATTTTGGGCTTTTTACACACTGAAGTTTGAGCTTTTTTACACTGAATTTTGGGCTTTTTACACACTGAATTCTGAGCTTTTTACACTGAATTCTGAGCTTTTTTACACTGAATTCTGAGCTTTTTACACTGAATTTTGAGCTTTTACACACTGAATTTTGAGCTTTTTACACACTGAATTCTGAGCTTTTTACACACTGAATTCTGAGCTTTTTACACACTGAATTCTGAGCTTTTTACACACTGAATTCTGAGCTTTTTACACTGAATTTTGAGCTTTTTTACACTGAATTTTGAGCCTTTTACACACTGAATTCTGAGCTTTTTACACACTGAATTTTGACCTTTTTACACACTGAATTCTGAGCTTTTTATACACTGAATTTTGAGCTTTTTTACACACTGAATTTTGAATTTTTGGCAGGATTGATCTGGGTGCAGAAAAATGGAAATGTGGCTCTGGTTGGGTTTGGGAGGCATCAGCAAAGGACACAAATGTCTGTGTCAGGAGGGGACACTGGAGAGCATCGTTAGTGGCTCACTTGGCCTTTGCTGCACAGGGCAGAGCTGGGAATTGAATTTCCCTCAGTTCTGCTCACTGCAGTTAAAAATATCTTTTCACCAGAGAAAGGAAAAGAAGCAAAGCAAGTGGGAAAGGGAAAGGGAGAGAGAAAGAGAGGGAGAAAAGAGAGAGGAGAGAGAGAGGAGAGATTGAAGAGGGAGAAAAGAGAGAGAAAAGAAAGAAAAGAGAGAAAAGAGAGAGAAAAGAGAGAG
>WEIU01004958.1:1901-28108 GCA_013389925.1 Aegithalos caudatus | reverse complement strand
CAGGGAGAAAAGGGAGAAAAGAGGGAGAAAAGAGGGAGAAAAGAGGGAGAAAAGAGGGAGAAAAGAGGGAGAAAAGAGGGAGAAAAGGAGAAAGGGAAATCAGGAAAGGGGGAAAGGGAAAGATGTTTCCCAGATAATATTCTAGAGCAAAAATGAGCTGGAAAACCCAAAAGCAAAGCCCTGCCAGGCCTGGAGCCAGGAGATGTGGATGCTGTTATCCAGACCCAAGGAAGAAGGTAATGGTATTCCTTACAGCAAATGTGCTTTATCAGAAACCTGGCTGAGTTTGCACAGGTACAAAAAGAGTTTGCTCAATTGAGCTGACACGGGAGGTTTTATTGAGATAATAAAAGGAACTATCAGGAAAAATAAAAGATAGATCCTTGCTGGAATCAATCAGAAAGCCTTGAAGAGACTGACAGAAAAACCAAGCCAGTTCAGGAGTTTAAAGGAGGCAGAAAAATACATTTCAATTATGCAATCAAAGCTGACTGAACAATCCAAAGGCTATAAAAGCAGGGGGTGAAATATTAAAATAGATAAATCTGAAACAAGCCCAAAGACAGGAGCAGTGAGCAGTAATTACAGGGGCACAGGGTGGTGAAGGGGCTCTGTGGGGCTCAGTCACTGGGCTTGTGCAGGAAGGTTTCCTTCTGAAGGGATAAAAAGTGCAGGAAAGGAAAAAGCAGTGAGATAACAAGGAGGTTATCATGGATTTTAAGGGAATGTTGGTGCCATGGGAATGGGAGCTGTGCCCCAGGGAAGGAGCTTGGAGCATGAAGAAGGAAAGGAGAGGTGAAGTTTAAAGTCATGTTGAGAATGAATGGGAATTATGAGGACAATTGTTTAGAAGAGAACAAAATTCTGCTATGCAGGAAAACTTACAGGCGTGGGAAAACTGAAGATTTTTACAGAGGACATGAGATTCCTTCTTTCTGGGTGTTAAATGAATGTTGATCGGTGCAAATCTGCTTTTCAGGTTGTCCTCAGTATTTCCTCCTCCTCCCTGGGTTTTGTATCCCAAGGATTTCCCCTCCCCACTGGTGGCTGCTGGGATGGCTGGAGCAGGAATGATCCAGGTCACAATTCCAGAGCAGTGATGGACAATGATAAAAACTCATTACAATGAGCAATAGGAAAAGCCAACCCCAAAGTTGGAGTTTGGGGTCACAACCATAAAACACAGAATCCCAGGCTCACCAAATTCACTCCAGCTTTGGATATGGATAAGGGAAATAGAGGAAGACACCTCAGATGTGCAGGCAGGACCTTGGCTCCATCTCACCAGGCAAATTTCCTTTCTTACCCCATTTTTGTAGGAATGAGGACATTTTCTCCCCTGCAGAGTGCCCTGGCTGGGAATGCAGGGCTGAGAATGTTGGGCACAGCACAGCTGGGTTTCCATGTGCAATTCCTGGGGTGTTTCTGGTTGATGGCTCTTGAATGGTCTCTGGGCTGGCTGGGATCTGGGGCAGGAATTGTTCCTGGCAGGGTGGGGATGGAATTCCCAGAGCAGCTGTGGCTGCCCCTGGATCCCTGGCAGTGCCCAAGGCCAGGTTGGACATTGGGGACAGCCTGGGACAGTGGGAGGTGTCCCTGCCATGGCAGGGGTGGCACTGGGGGGGATTTGGGGTCCCTGGCATGGCAGGGGTGGCACTGGGGGGATTTGGGGTCCCTGGCATGGCAGGGGTGGCACTGGGGGGGATTTGGGGTCCCTGCCATGGCAGGGGTGGCACTGGATGATTTTAAGATCCCTTCCCAGCCAAACCATTCCACAATTCCAAGATTCTCTGTGTGCATCTCTGGGATCCCACACAGCTCTGCTCAGGTGGGCATGGAGTGATCCCAGAGCCCCTGGGGCTGGAAAAGCCCTCCCAGCCCAGGGAGTGCCCCTGTGCCCCAGCCCCAGCCCAGGGCACTCAGTGCCACCCCCAGGAATTCCTGGGACACCTCCAGGGATGGGCACTCCAAAGCTCCCCTTCCAGAATGTCAGACTCTGTGGGACTGATATTTCTGAGCCTGAGCATTGCCAGCTCTTCCCAAGGGACACTTTCAACAGTTTTCCTCTTTTCCCAAAACTGTTCTGTGTAAACAATGTTCCTTTCCCATAACAACCTCTCTGCCAGGTGCTGTTTCTGTTCCCTAACCCATGCACAGAGGTGTCAATGCCATGCACCAATAATGTGCCTTTTAGCACAGCATGTTATAAAAAGGCTGCAGGAATTGTAAATAAAGCTTCTGATCTTCTCCTGCCTTTGGAATCACCTTTATTTTGTGTCCTGCTGTGACATCACTCCAGCCATGAGGCCAAGGAACCTTTTCCCCTCCTACAACACCAGTGGCTCCTGGTGGAAAAACTCAAACTCAGCATCCTCATGTCCCTCCCTGATTTTCCAGGCCATCCTCTGACCTCGGACATTGCTGCACCCCAACCCTGCTCCATGTAAAAGTGAGGCAGGGATTTTATCCTTCCGTAATTTGGCATAATCAGAGCAAGAACAACAAGCCACCCATGCAATTCCAACCCCAGGGATGTCACACTGGGCTCAAAAGGCAGGGAAAGGAACAATCCTGGGAATGTGGGGCCGCTGGTGTGTCAGTAAAGGTGCATCAGCCCAGCTCAGGGCCAGCAGGACAGCAGCTTGCCAGCTCTGGTTTTGGCTCTCTGAAGGGCTGTTAGAAGAGAGAACAGATTTGTTTCACCCATGAAAGGGAGCCCAGGCAGGGGCTGGGAGCTGCTGTGATCCCAAATCCCCTTTTCCCAGGCTGCCCCTCCCGAGCTGAGAGGAGCCCATGGAAGCAGGAACTCCTCCTGTGAGGAGCAATGGAAATCTGGCTACACTGACTCAAGGCAATGCACAGTTGTTAAATTTAATTTCCCATCAATAAATATAATTACCTAATTCAATTTCTGCCTCTTAATAAAAATGGTTTCCAATGTCGTTAGAGCCTCAATCCCCAATATCTGAGACTGCTCAGGATTATGGGCTGTGTAAATACAATTTCTGCAAGCAGATGGATTTTCCATGCAGATGGAGAAACACAAATTGGAATCAGTGACTCTGGCAGCTCCCAACACCTTCAACCTAAAAAAAAAAAAAAAAAANAAAAAAAAAAAAAAGAAACAATAAAATTAGAGAGGGTTTTTTTCTCTACCACACTGAGAAAGGAAAAGCTGTGCTTGTGCCTTCTTTAAATTGACCAGGCTTAAGATGCTCCTTTTCAGGAATTTAATTAGCTAAAATAGATCCCCATAAGAAAAATGAGGAGTGTCCTCGAGGTTTATTTGACACTCTGCAAACACTGGAGCTTCCTCTTGAAAGGCAAAATTCCTGCCTGGAATGATGGTGGAGGCTTTAATGAAGCCACTTGACCACGGCTCTGACAGCCAGGAGAGGATTTCTCATCCCAGCTCTGTGTCAAAATGTGATTATGATAAAAGGCCTCCAGCTGCAGCAGGGGGTTATGTTGGATAACAGGGAAAAAATCTTCATGGAGAGAGTTCTCAGGCACTGGAAGGGGCTGGAGTGGTGGAGCCACATCCCTGGAGGTGTCCAAGGAATGTGTGGATGTGGCACTTGGGGACATGGAGAGGGATGAACGTGGGGCTGGTTTGGGTGGGAGGGACCCCAAATCCCCCCAGTGCCACCCCTGCCATGCCAGGGACACCAAATCCCCCCAGTGCCACCCCTGCCATGGCAGGGACACCTCCCACTGTCCCAGGCTGTCCCCAATGTCCAACCTGGCCTTGGGCACTGCCAGGGATCCAGGGGCAGCCACAGCTGCTCTGGGCACCCTGTGCCAGGGCCTGCCCACCCTCACAGGGAACAATTCCCACCCAAAATCCCATCTAAATCTCCCCACTGTCAGTTTAAAGCCATTCCCTGTGTCCTGTCCCTCCATCCCTTGTCCCCAGCCCCTCTCCAGCTCTCCTGGAGCCCCTCCAGGCCCTGCCAGGGGCTCTGAGCTCTCCCTGGAGCTTCTCCTCCCCAGGTGAGCATCCCCAGGTGAGCACCCCCAGGTGTCCCAGCAGAGCTGCTCCATGCTGGGATCCCCTGGAGCCTCCTCTGGATTCTCCCCAGCAGCTCCAGGCCCCTCCTGTGCTGGTTCTCACCCGGGTCCAGGGGCAGAATTCCCTTTGCTGCTGCCCAGGGATACCTGGACACCAAGATCTCTCCAAACTTTCCTCCCTGCGTCCCCATTTCCCAGCCTGGGCAGAAGTTACCTCCTCAGGGGTGGATTCTGAGCCTCAGCTTGGGAATTGCCCAAAAATTCAGGCACTGGGGGAGTGACCCAGGGATGGGGTGAAAATCCATCCCTGCCACCTGCAATCCCAACCACCCCTGAGCACCAGGAGAGCAGGGAGACAGGGAAAAAAGGGACTGAGGGCAGCCCTGAGAACACTGAACCAGAGAAAAGTTTGCAGAATACAAATCAGAGCTCAGCCACAGCTGCTGTGGAGATTTTAATTGCTTTTAAGGGAAACAAATCCCTGCAGGCTGGGAAGATGGGACAGCTTGAGGTCTGGAGTCATTTACCAAGTCTATTGTTCTGAGGGGCCTTCAGGCAGAATCACTCCTCTCTTTGCTGGGCTCTTTTTCTTTTTTTTTAATATTATTTAGCTGTGGGAAGCATCATTCCACCCTGCCATGCTCCAATTTCTTTGTTTTCCTGGCACTGAGGGAGCTCTGAGGGAAGGGGGAGGATGCTCCCAGCAGGGCAGGGTCTGATGGCACCAGGCTGGGCTGGGGCAGGGACCCCTCCAGACCCCTCCAAACCCCACCTGCAGCTTCCCAGCCTCCACTTCCATGTGCTGGGAATGCATTTTCCAGCTGAACAGAAATGGGGTTTGCTCCTTTTCCATCCTAGGAAGCTCCTTGGGGAGTTCCAGCAGGGAGGAAAGGGGGAAATGCACATTTTGCCACCCAGATTCCAAAGAGAATTTTTGTTTCATCCCATTTCTCTCCCTGCACAAATGTTCCCTTCAGGCTCTCCCCATTCCCAGTCACTGCACCCTGGCTCAGATTTTCACTTGGAAAATCAAACTCCAGACCCAGCCTCAAGCACAATCCAGATAAAAATGATAAAAGTGATCCCAAGAATCCCAGGAAGCTGGGGAAATGAGGTGGGAGTGCTCCTGGGGAAGGAAATGTTATTTTAATGAAGTTATTTCAACCTCCAGACCCTCTGAACCCCTGGGATTGATCCCTGGAGAGCCAGGAGCACACAGGGAGAGCTGGAGGCTTTGTGGGATGTTTGCTCCCTGTGCTTGGATTTGTTGGCATTTTCTGCCCACCCATCCCAGATGTCCAGAGGGAATTCATTCCCTGCCAGGGGGGGCTGGCCAGGAGAAGGTTCCTCAGCCAGGAACAAAGGGATTGCAGGGCTTGGCCGTGCTCCTCATCCTCATCCTCATCCTCATCCTCATCCTCATCCTCATCCTCATCCTCATATTTCTGGGTGAGCCCAGGGTGCTCTGAGCCCCACTGAGGTGCCCCACACCCTGGGGGAGGCCAGCAGCCCCAGAAATGGCTTCTGAAAATGCAAACAGCTTGGTTGGGGGTATTTGGAAAAGAAAAAAGGTTTTAATTAAAGCAAAAATAACAAATTGTACTAAAGAACAAAAGAATAAAAGCTGTGTGCAGTGCTGGGAGGTTCCTCACACCTGCTAAGACATCCCAAAAATGCCCCCAAAATCTCTGTGCTCTCTCTCGAGTTCTCAGTGATCCAGGAGGGTTTTTTGTTTGCTGCCCAATAGAAAATAACCACATTCCTTGAGGAGCAGCTCAAGGATCCCACAGGTGCCTTTGTGCTGGCACTGGGACAGTGGTGAGAGGAGCACAGAAGCTTCTGGATCTTCCTAAAAATATCAGGGCTGTAACTTAACCCTTTCCTGGGATGGGAACTCCTGTCCAGGTGTGGGGGGCACAGAAGGTTCTGGATTTTCCTTAAAAACTGAACCTTTTCCCAGGATGGGAGCCCCTGCCCAGGTGTGGGGGGCACAGAAAATTCTGGATTTTCCCTAAAAACTGAACCTTTTCCCAGGATGGGAGCCCCTGCCCAGGTGAGAGGAGCACAGAGGGTTCTGGATCTTCCTTAAAAGCTCAGGGCTGTAACTTAACCCTTTCCTGGGATGGGAACTCCTGTCCAGGTGTGGGGGGCACAGAAGGTTCTGGATCTTCTTCCTTAAAAACTGAGCCCTTTCCCAGGATGGGAGCCCCTGCCCAGGTGAGAGGAGCACAGAGGGTTCTGGATCTTCCTTAAAAGCTCAGGGCTGTAACTTAAACCCTTCCTAAAATGGGAGCCCCTGCCCAGGTGTGGGGGGCAGAGCAGCACAAGCCCAGAGCCTCTCCCAGGGATGGAGCAGCCCAGGGAGAGCTCCAGGCTGTTCCTGCAGGGATGGGGGTCCTGCAGCCCTCCCTGCAGCCCCTCTGGAGCACTTTCAGCCCAGAGCAGCTGAACTCAGCCCTGGGCTCCTCTCAGGGCTCTGTGCCCCTGAGAAAACAAGGGAAAGGAAACCAAAATTCCTGGGGAATCATGGATGCAACGTTCTCCTGGCTCTGACATGGGACACACCCCGACATTTGTCTCTCTTTTATCACCATTATCATTAATAATGGGAGCTAATGCCAGCTGGAGTCATCAATGAACCCACATGGATAAAAATTCACAATTTCTGGGAAGTTTTTGTAACAAGGACACTCCTCCCATCTTCCCCTCACTCCTCCTTTGTGTGAGGAGAACAAACAGGGGCTCAGGACAAATCAGTCCCTGACTCTGAGGATGTTTGGTGCAATCCCCATGCAAAACCTTTCCCTGACAGGTCCCTAATTCCCCCACACCTCCCTTTTCTCTTGTGCTGCCATGACAGCACCTGCTTCATCTGCCCCCAGGGGCTGTTTTTCATGGCAAAGTTGATGCACTTCCCCTGTTTTTCCCCTTTTCTTCTCTTTGTCTTTCCCTTTTCTATAATTTATCCCTTAAAGATGACACCACTGGCAGTGAAGAACTGCACCTGAGCTCTGCCAAACTCCCCCCAAAGCTCCTCAGCCACTCTGAGGAGGCTGCAATAAATCTGGTGTTTCACCCAGCCTGAGCAGACAGGCTGGAAAAGCAGGCAGGAATAACTGCAAATGAAGGGGCTTTGTTTTAAATGCAGCCAAGCCAGGGCCTGCTGATACTGGAGAAATATTGGTCCCTGAATTTCCTTGTTCTCCATAAGTTTCTTCCCCATCACACTGCTGACTCTGTTGGTTTTATCTCAGGAAATGTAAATATTCTGCTTCATTTGGCTTGGCTGCAGCTCTGCTGTGGGTTTGGGGGGGAACACTGGATTATTCTGCCCAAGAGGGAGCCAGGCAAAGGATGGGGCTGTGCTTTGGGGGGAGAAGGTTTCCAGAGCAGCCTCCCTGAGGTGGGGGGGCTTAAAGGACATCCCCCCATCCCCTGGGGCTCCCTGAGGGGAGATCTGGGGGCTCTGAGCTGCCCTGAGCAGGGAAATGGGACAAGGGAGGGACCAAAGCCCCCCTGAGCTGTCCCAGTCCTGCTCCTCACAGCCCCAAGGCTGCTCCTGAGCTTTTATCCCAGCCCTGTGAGCCAGGGAAATGCAGGGGACAAACCCTTCCCTGAACCCAGCCCCCAGCAAGGGCAGAGATGGAGCTGGGGCTCCAGCACCTCCCTGGGGCTGATTCCCCATCACTGCATTAATTACCTTCTCCATCACTGCATTCATTACCTTCTCCATGATTGGATTCATTACCTTCTCCATCATTGCATTAACTACCTTCTCCATCATTGGATTCATTACCTTCTCCATCATTGCATTAATTACCTTCTCTATGATTGCATTCATTACCTTCTCCATCACTGCATTCATTACCTTCTCCATCACTGCATTAATTACCTTCTCCATCATTGCATTCATTACCTTCTCCATGATTGGATTCATTACCTTCTCCATGATTGGATTCATTACCTTCTCCATCATTGCATTAATTACCTTCTCCATCATTGCATTCATTACCTTCTCTATGATTGCATTCTTTACCTTCTCCATGATTGGATTCATTACCTTCTCCATCATTGGATTCATTACCTTCTCCATGACTGCATTAATTACCTTCTCTATGATTGCATTAATTACCTTCTCCATCACTGCATTAATTACCTTCTCCATCACTGCATTAATTACCTTCTCCATCACTGCATTAATTACCTTCTCACTCTGCCCCTTTCCCCCAACAGCTCTGGAGTTTAATTCAACCCCCAAATTTCTTCTGGAGCTGCTGGGTTTTCCTTTTCCTCCCAGGCTTTCATCCCTGTGGGGCCCCTGCTGTGACACAGACACCATTGTCATTCCCAATCCATGTTTTTTACCCATCCCAGCACAAGAGCAGCCTGGCAGATGAGCCCTGCCCTGGAGCCAGGCTGGCAGAGCTGGGCTGATCACCTGGACAAGGGAAACCTCCAGGAAACCTTTGAGCTCCTCCCAGACCCACTGCAGCCCTAACACCCAAATTCACTTTCCTCTTTGGCCAACATTTCAGCACTGACAGAGAAAACTCCACGTGCAGTTATCCCTGGGAAGGAGCCAGGTTATTCCAGGGCTGGAATAACCATCAGGCTGTGAATGCAAATGCTGAAGTGTTCAGAACCTGCCACTTCCATGCTTCAAGGAACTCCTGTCCAGGTGTAAAATAAACAAAAAACCCAAAGCAAAAACAAAAAACAACAAAGAAACAAATAAAAAAACAACAACAACAAAAAAAAAAAAAACCACCAAAAAAAAAAAAAATCCCCCACAAAACCAAACCAAACCAATAAAAAATGGATGATAATCTCAGGTTTCTGAGCCTCTCAGCATTCAGAGAATTCCTGGGTTCCTGGCATTCCTCCTCTCTCAGGCTGATATTTTACCCCACACCATTTTCTGTCTGTGCCATGGCAGGAAGGTGCCCTCACTGGAGAAGCTCAGAAATGCCCTCAGAGCAGTTTATTGTTATTTACAATAATTAATATGAAACATCTGATGGCAAAGATCTGTTCCCTGCTGACAGCCCCTGCAGCTGATGGCTCCAATAAAGGATTTCAGCACGGACTGGATCCTGCAAAATTCACAACAGAAAGGATTGGGAAGGACTCCAGCTCCCAGAATTCAAATCTCATTTTCTGGGGGTATTTGATCCCAGCAAGGGCCAGCTAAACAAGATGATTTGGTCCAAAGCCTGGGAGTGCAGCATGGAAAATCCAGCAGCAGCTGATTTAGTGCCCAGCCTCAGGAATGTTTTCACTCCAGGCCTGGCAGACAAAGTGAGAACTCGGCCCAGGGTCTCCAGCAGAGCTGTAGAAACAATTGATTTTTCACTTCAGTAGCCAAATTGGAAAAGTAAATAGTTTGAAATTACCCAGAATGGGGTTTTTTGTTGGTTTTCTTGTTGAACTGAAACACAGGCTGAGGAGCTGCAGCCTCTCCAGCAGCCTGGCCTGGGGGATTTTCCAGGCAGGGATGGCCAGGATTGAGCCCTTGATTCCCAAAATAAGGATTCCTGTCACCCCCACAGCCTGGGAGGGAGGAGGGTGCTGCCCCTGTCCCTGCCCTTGTTCCCACAGCTTCCAGCACCTGAGAAAAGCCAGGACCAGGTGTGCTCCCACCGACCCTCCCTCCCTCAGGAGATGGAATTATTGCCAATGGAAATATTCCTGATGGGAATATTCCTGATGGAAATATTCCTGATGGGATTATTCCTGATGGAAATATTGCTGATGGAATTATTCCTGATGAAATTATTCCTGATGGGATTATTGCCAATTGAAATATTCCTGATGGAAATATTCCTGATGTTATCCCAGGGTCCCTGGGGCTGGAAAAGCCCTCCCAGCCCAGGGAGTGCCCCTGTGCCCCATCCCCAGCCCAGGGCACTCAGTGCCACCCCCAGGAATTCCTGGGACACCTCCAGGGATGGGCACTCCAAAGCTCCCTGGGCACTGCCAAGGCCTGAGCTCCCTTTCCATGGGGACATTCCTGCTGCTGTGCACCCTGAGCCTGCCCTGGGGCCGTTCCCTCTGCTCCTGTCCCTGTCCCTTCCCTGTCCCCCCCTCTCAGGAATTGTGGAGAACCAGGAGCTGCCCCTGAGCCTCCTCTCCCCAGGGTTTGCTGGGGCAAACCCTGCACAGATTCCAGCCCCTGGCACCACCAAATTCCCAGGAGCAGCTGCAGGGATTGGCACCCACCCAGAGCCAGGACATCCTGGAAAAGCCAGCAGGGAGGAACTGGGAGCTGGGAATGGCTTTTCCCTGCTCAAGCCAACCACAGGTGAGAGCTCTCAGCCACAGCCAGTCACAACAATTCACCCTAAATTGCAAATTATTACTAAAAATTAACAAAAGAAATGATCTCTGCTTTGAATTAGAAATGCAAAGTCTGTGAGTTCTGCTTTGTATTTATTTGGAAAGATAACGATCTCCTGAAGATAATAAGAAATGTTTTACCAAACACTCGGAGATGCTCTTTCCAGTATTTTCTTAAAACTAATCAAGTTCGAAATCCCAAGTTTCCTTTTATAAACAAGGTCATAAAATGCCTTAAAAATCTCCCAGGAAATTCATGGAAATTTATTCAGTCTGGTATGAGAGAGTAAATCTCTGTTATGCTTGTGGATCCTTCCCCAATCCGTGTACATTTTAATTAAGCCCATTAATTTTACAGGATTGCTGCTTGTTTGTTGCTGGATTGTTGCTCTGAAGAAAGCAGCTTTTTTTTCAATGGAAATTAAAATTCCAAGAGCTTCAAAGTAAGATTTTCTACCAAGCAGTGCTGGAAACCAGCACAGAGAAGCACAAATTATTTCCTGCTGCACAGAAAGCTTGGTTTGGGTTTGGTTTTCTTGGGATTTTTGGGGTTTTTTTTGTTTTTTTTGTATAATATAATGAAAAAAAATCTTTATTTTATTGGGGGTCCACTGAAAAAAGTCCATGTGCTTCCTCAAGCTCCATTCACTCCAAAAGCTCCTGATCCATTAACTCCTATCTAAGGTTATTGGGGGAATTTCCAGCTGTCATTGTGGCTTCCAGGCCAGATTTCCTAAATTTCTAATTATGCCCTGACCTGGTTTGATAATTTGATTAATAATCAGATATTATTGATTATTATTTTTGATTATTTGCAGCAGCTCTTCCACCTCTGGAATTCAATTTTATCTCAATCTCCATCAGCACTCAAAAACTCAGAGCCAATTAAAATATCCTCAGGGGAAAACGTGTTTGTAGCTTGACAAATATTCCATAAAAGTGCTCAGGACTAGGACTGAATGCTGAGAATCCTAAAAAAATGGAATGGTTTGGGCTGGGAGGGACCCCAAATCCCCCCCAGTGCCACCCCTGCCATGCCAGGGACCCCAAATCCCCCCCAGTGCCACCCCTGCCATGCCAGGGACCCCAAATCCCCCCCCGTGCCACCCCTGCCCTGGCAGGGACCCCAAATCCCCCCAGTGCCACCCCCGCCATGCCCGGGACCCCAAATCCCCCCAGTGCCACCCCTGCCATGGCAGGGACCCCAAATCCCCCCAGTGCCACCCCTGCCATGCCAGGGACACCTCCCACTGTCCCAGGCTGTCCCCAGTGTCCAACCTGGCCCTGGGCACTGCCAGGGATGGGCACCCACAATTTTCCTTGGATATTTTTCTCCCCATAGACACAAAATCCATGCAAAACCCATCACACAACAATTCCAGCCAAGCAGACTTGAACACCTCAGTGTTTTCTGTCTAAATTACTGTCAGCACTGGGGAGAAAAAACAGCACAAACCCAAAAAACAACTTACTTCAGTGTAGGGACTTAAATTGTCAGAAGAATTCCTTGTGTCTCCATAAAGGTAACATAAATCCTGGCAAAATCCATTCTCTATCCAAAACAACTCATTCTCCAGGCTGTGTTTTCCCAGGCTGCCTCCAGAACCTGTCTGTGAGCAAAATGAAGAACGAGTACATGAAGGAAATCGTAATTTACAATATGTTCTGAGGCCAGGCTGCATTTAAAACAACTGGAATTGGAGATTTGCTTGTCAGGAAAAAAAAAAAAATCTAACAAGGAGACCATGTAAATGCTGTGCACTTGTTCTGCTCCTGCTAAAAATGCTGGAAATGTGTGACAAATCCCAATAATGAGCTCCCATCTCCAGGAAGGAAAGGGAGACTTGTTCAAGGCTGCAGGGAGTGGGAGAACAGGGAAAACATGGAAAAACAGAACAGGGAGAACATGGAAAAGCAGGACAGGGAGAACATGGAAAAGCAGGACAGGGAGAACATGGAAAAGCCAAACAGGGAGAACATGGAAAAACAGAACAGGGAGAACATGGAAAAGCAGGACAGGGAGAGCATGGAAAAGCAGGACAGGGAGAGCATGGAAAAGCAGGACAGGGAGAACATGGAAAAGCAAAACAGGAAGAACATGGAAAAACAGGACAGGGAGAGCATGGAAAAGCAGGACAGGGAGAACATGGAAAAGCAGGACAGGGAGAACATGGAAAAGCCAAACAGGGAGAACATGGAAAAGCAGGACAGGGAGAACAGGGAAAAACAGAACAGGGAGAGCATGGAAAAGCCAAACAGGGAGAACATGGAAAAGCAGAACAGGAGCTCTCAGTCTCTCTGTGCTTTCATTGGAATCCAAGGAATAAACTGGATTTTTGTTGGGGAAAAAGAATCCATTGTCAAGAATGGTGAAGTCTCCTGGTTTGTGAGGTTTCTGCTCTCTGGCAATAGCAGTGCTCCAAGGGAAGCAGATCCCAGAATCCCAGCCTGCTTTGGGTGGGAAGGGANCCCACTGCCCCAGGCTGCTCCAACTTTCCCTGGGCATTCCCAGGGATCCAGGGGCAGCCACAGCTGCTCTGGGCACCCTGTGCCAGTGACACAGAACATGGGAAAAGACCCAAAGTCATTTTGAGATATTATTTAAAATAAAATTCCTGCCAACCAAGAGCAGAGCCATGCTCCAAATCCTTGAAGTTCTCCCTGGGTGCAGAGGGAGAGCATCCCAAAGTAAACCCAGGCTGGATCCTCTCAGGAGCTGGACTCTGATCCATGTGGGTCCCTTCCAGCTCAGGATATTCCAGGAGTTCTCCTGCCTGGCACTGCCACCTTCAGCTCCCTCCCTGAGCACACCACCCGTGGCTGCTGCCCATCCAACCCCACTCCCAAAGTGCATTTTTGGGTGTCCAGGGGCCCTTTTTGGGGCTCTCTCCTTTCCTTCACCAGACTAGAACTCCTTCTCAGTCACAAAACAAACAAGGTCAAACCAAACCCCACAGAACCATGGAAAATCCATGGAAAACCCACAGGGATCACCCAGCCCAGCTCCTGACCCTGCACAGGGCACCCCCAAATCCCACCCTGTGCCTGAGAGCGTTGTCCAAACTCAGCAAAGGGCTGCCCATGGTGAATGAATTTAATGTTGGGAAGACAAAAATCTCAGTCCCACACAATTCTGTCCCCCCCACTGCCAGCCCAGCCTTCAAAAATGACACAAAAAAATCCCAATTCCTCCTTCCAGCCTCCCCCTACACCCCCCAACAACTGCTCCTCTTCACCCAAGGCTCCTCAAACATCCCGTGTGGATTTGGGAGCCCCACTTAAAACAAATTGTTTTAATTAAAACAGTAATTTCCAACCCTGGGAGCTGTGAACTGTGAAGGATTTGCCAGGGGGGAGAGGCACTGATGGAGAGCAGGGAGCAGTGAGAGCCAGGCTGCTGCTGCTGCAGGGGCAGGGCTGGGAGGGCAGAGCCCAGCATTGCTCATCAGAGCCTGGGATTCTCCTCCCAAAAATCCTCAGAGCTCCTTTGCTCAGGGGTTGAGTCCTTGGGATGGAAGGGGAGGGATCAGGGATGGAAGGAATAAATCTTCCCTCTGTGGAACAGCTCCTTAAAACAATATGAAATTATATATAAAATATATAATAATTATACTATAATTATAATAATTATTATAGAATTATTATAATTATAATTATAATAATTATATATAAAATCTATATAAGTGGTGGAAGTGACTGCTCTGTCTCAGGTACCTCAGCTGTGCTTCCCCCAGAGAGCCTGGGAGATTCCTCTGGGATGGGTCACGGCTCAGGAGAACTCTGAAAGGTCAACTTCATGTGCTCTTTTTCCCATAAAAATGGATTTTGTCCATCCCCAAATCAAATTCTTGGGGGCTTCCCTGGAAATATCAATGTCAGCCAAAAGAAGAAAAGAAAAACTTTTTTTTTTTTTTTCCCAAGTTGTAAATGGAAGGAAAACAAGAATATCCAACATCAATCAACAATAATGAACAATTTATCCAAGAGCCACCTGTCTTCTTGCAAAAGGAACCTTCCCCATTATCATTTCTAATTCTGGACTATTCACAAATTCAAACCTCAGAAGGCAAAATCTGTTTCTTGTTACAAAGGTCAGCATTTCCCATCTACACTTCTTTCATCTTGAGGGCTGAATTTACCCCACATTATGTGGCTTGAGGGAATTTCCCCCCTGTTCTGACCTCTGCAATGGTTCCTGCTCCAAGGAAATGTTGGTTTGGCTTCAGAGCTCCAGGTTCCCAGCTGGCCCGGAGCCAGGGCCTAAAAGGAGAATTTCCAGCTGGAAATCAACCAGAGAGTGGCAGCTAAAAAGAAATATATTGGCATTTTCCTGGTCTGAACTGCTGGAGTGCAGAAGCAGAGAATCCTGGAGTGGTCAAAATTTCATTTCTAGGCACCATCACTTCTCCTGAAATACCCCAGAATTACCTATATTTGGAAACACACCAAAAAAAATTAAAAAAAAAAAAATTTAAAGCTATTTTTGCAATGTGGATTGCTAGTGAGGAAAACAATTCAGCTTCAGAGTGAAAAGGAAAGCATGGGAGCAAAACTGGTGGAAAAAGTTAAAAAAACCCCAAATTTAAAACAAAACAAAAACTTTTCCCCACCAAATCTCCGTTTGCTGTCTATAACATCCAGATTTCCCCTGGGATTCTTCTCAGGGAGCCCAGAGGAGAAAGGAGCAAGGAGCAAGGAGCAAGGAGAAAGGAGAAAGGAGAAAGGAGAAAGGAGCAAGGAGCAAGGAGCAAGGAGAAAGGAGAAAGGAGAAAGGAGAAAGGAGAAAGGAGAAAGGAGCAAGGAGAAAGGAGAAAGGAGAAAGAAGAAAGGAGAAAGGAGAAAGGAAAGGAGGAGAAAGGAGCAAGGAGCAAGGAGCAAGGAGAAAGGAACAAGGAGAAAGGAACAAGGAGCAAGGAGCAAGGAGCAAGGAGAAAGGAGAAAGGAGAAAGGAGAAAGGAGAAAGGAGAAAGGAGCAAGGAGAAAGGAGCAAGGAGCAAGGAGCAAGGAGAAAGGAGCAAGGTGTCAGCGCCACCCAGAGAGAGCAGCTCCCTCCCCCAGGAATTGCTTCAGCTCCATCACCTCCTGGGGACAGCGAGGAGGAAAAAGTGGAATTTTTGTTAATAATTCCCTCCCTGCTTGGCTCAGAGCTCCTTAAACCTCTTGGCATCCCCTTCCAGGGAGCCCCTGATTAGAGGATTTTCCCCCACAAAGTCCAGCAGCAGAGTTTGTAAGGATGAATGGAGTTTGCAGCTTTGATTTTTGAGGTTGTTTATTTTCTTTTCTCTCATGGCTGCTGAGCTGCTCCAGTCCAGGCTGGGCTCACTGGAAACAGAGACCATGAGGAGCCCAGCTCAAGGTCTTTCATGGACTTTTTGCCCAATTAATTTACAGAACATACCATATTTATAATTCTGCACCAACAATTACCACCTAAACACAATTTCTACATCAAACCCACCCCACCAATGTCTCTGTGCCACTGTCACAGCAGAAAATGGAGCAGAAGAAGAAGAAGGAGGAGGGCATAAAACACCACCCCAAAACTTCCATCTTGCTCTCATCTATCTCATACTAAAATCCCAAAATGATAAATTTTCACCCTGTGACAAACTCAGCCACTTTTCTGATCTTTGTTGCTGTTAATTCATCTGGGAGTGTGAGGAGCTTTTCCCATGGACTGAGGTCAAAGGCAGAGCTTTCCTGGGGTCCCAGGGCAGCTCCAGGGCTTTTCCCCATGCCCTGGACTCCCACCTCAGCTTTTTCCCTTTTTTCCATGTTCCTGTGTCACCCTCAGGTGAGGGACAGCAGCTCCCAATTCTGTACCTCACCTGCTGCCAGGATTAAATAACATTAAACAGAATTACAGGGGTGGAATCACAGGCAGAGCAGGCATCCTAAATTACACTGAAGGATGTTCAACCAGGCATCCCACGAGGGCAAACAGATAAATGGAGGTTTCCCCTTGCAATCCTGGGGACAAGGAGGGAATGTTAACCAGGGGAGAGCCAGGGGAGCAAAATGTTTTGCTTTATTTTTAATTTCAATGTGGTTGTAGAGATGAGGAGCCCGGGGGCACCGAGCACAGCCAATCAAAGCTCACAGGATGATTAAATCCTCTGAGCACACCAAAATCACCACTGCCCAGCAGTGCTGGAATCCCTTTCAGTATGAAGCTGATTTTTTTTTTTTTTTTTGCCTTTCATTTTTTTTAAACTATTTTCAAAATAAAAAAAAAAGCCCATGATTTCTCTTTGGCAGAGGAACCCTTTGAAGAGGCCCAAATAGGCTTTGAAGTGAAAATAGAGGAGTCATTTTATATTCATGCCCCCTTGTTTTCCCACCCCTCCTCCCTTCCCAAAAATGAAAGTGTAGAACTCAGTGAAAAATTCATAAATTCATACCCTGGGATAGGCAGCCCTGGCTGGTGACATCAGAGGCCTTCAAGGGAACCAAATGGCACTAAAATGGAAATGGGGGAGATCTTTGGGTGCAAATCAAAGACCCTGGATGGAAATGCAGCTTAATTAGTGCTGATGAAGAGGCCCTGGCTGCCAGGCAGAAGGGATGCAAGGCAGAAAATTCAGGAGGCATTAATGGGCTGGTAAAAAAGTCACACCTTGGAGCTGTCAGCCTCAGCTTAGAAAGCTGAAAAATTCATGAAAGCTCAGCCAATGTTGCTTTTCTCAGTGGCAAAGGCCATTAGGAGCTGGTGGAAGGGGTGGATGCCACGCAGTCCATTAGCAGCTGGATGTTAAGGCTGTTCCCTCCCTCCTCCCAGCCCCATAAATGAATTTCTCTGCTCTAATATTTCCTAGGAGGCTCCTGTGGCACAGGTTTTCCTTTGCACTGCTTTCCTCAGCCTCAGAACAAATGAGACTGGCTGGGCTCGCTCAGAAACTGAAAAGTTTTCAGGTGGTTCTCCGTGGAATGATGAAAAATCCCAGTGGCTCCAGAAAGCAATTGGTAAATACAGGCTCCTGCTTCCATAAAAAGCAATTTATTAAGCACAAATGTTCGGCAATGTGAAGTGTTTTACTGCTGCAAATTCAATCCTGCTCCAAACACACTCTGGAGTCAATAACCCAGCAGTAAAAGCAGCAGCACACACACAAATGTCTCATCTCATTCCACAAGTCACCATTTTCCCCCACACAAAATTCCCATCAAAACATCAGCTTCCAATTCTTACCAGAGCTGTCCACTTGAAGAAGCAGCAACCTGTTTTTTTTTTTAATTTTCTTATTTTTACCTTTTTTTTTTAATAATAATTCCTCAGACCTTAAATCCCCTTTCATGTATATTGGATGTTTAGGAAGAAGGAAATAGTCTTCCAGGGAAAGGAAAAAAAAAGAAAAAATCATGCAAATAAATCATGCAACAGGAAAGCTCATAAATCTGCATTTATATTGGAAGTAAAGCTGAACTCACCAGAGGTGATTTACTGCCTCTAATAATGAATGTGACTATTGGGTCCTTAGATTTTCATTAGCGTGGTGAAAGAATTTATTTTATGTGCAAATATTTAAATACTCCTAGAAAGCAAATGTAAAAATATTGCAAATATTAAGCCTCCAATTACTTCCAGTTATGTGAAAACTCATTGAAAAATAATTTCCTGCCTGCAGGAAAAAAAATGGATTGTCAAAATCTGGGGTTTCTGCTTTGCCAGGGAATCCGAGGAATTTGATGGCTTTGTTTGGATGAGGAAAGCTGAGCATTTCCCAGAGAGAGGGGCAGGGAGCAGGGGCCACTTTGGACAGCACAAATTTGGGAATTCCTTCTGAACCCATGGAATTAAGGCTGGAAAAGATCTCCCAGAGCCCAAGCTGCCCAGGCCAGCAGTGCCCCTGTCCCCAGTGCCACAGGCACTGGGATCCCTGCAGGGATGGGGACTCAGCCCTGCCCTGGGCAGCTGTGCCAGGGACTGACCACACTCCCAGGGGAAAAACTCTCCCTAAAATCCAAGCTGAGCCTCCCCTGGGGAACCCTGAGCAGCTCCAGCCCCCAAAGGAGCAGAAGCTGGGATCTGCTGGAGGTCTGGAGGAGAGGGAAGTGAGGAGTCCTTGCTCTGCCAGGGGACCAGGGTCTCACCCTTCCCTGGTGGGTGCCAGGGTGGGGAGGGCATGGAAGTGCTGGAACAAGGCCAGGAGAGGCCATGAAGTTGGTGAGAGACCTGGAAACCTCAGCTCTGGAGCCAGGCTGGGGAGGAGAAGCTCCAGGGAGAGCTCAGAGCCCCTGGCAGAGCCTGGGGGATCACAGGGACNGGTGGCACTGGGGGGATTTGGGGTCCCTGGCATGGCAGGGGTGGCACTGGGGGGATTTGGGGTCCCTGGCATGGCAGGGGTGGCACTGGGGGGATTTGGGGTCCCTGGCATGGCAGGGGTGGCACCGGGGGGATTTGGGGTCCCTGCCATGGCAGGGGTGGCACTGGGGGGGGATTTAGGTCCCTCCCAGCCCAAACAATTCCATGATTCCATGGTGGTGGAAGATTAAGGAGAGCCACAAACACCCTGAGCTGCTTCACAAAATGAAGAGCACTCCAAGGATCCTGCAGGCCCCAAGTTCAGACAATTCCCTGCAAGACAAACCAGAAACCCCCACAAATGTTCTCATTTCACATCTCCCGTGCTCACACCACAACTACCAGGACACAAAAGCCCTTTATTCCTCCAGATGCAGAGCTCTGGTGATTTGGAACCTTTTGAGCTCAGCTCAAACCAAAAATAATCTCAATGGCACTGCAAGTTCAGTTCTTCCCTCTCTGCACAGGAGGGTGGGGGAGAATTCCTGTTGGGTTTGTGTGATTTAGTTGATCACTCTGTGCCTACTCACCTTAAACAGCCAGCTGTGAGCTGTGATGCTGCTTTATTTTTCAGAGCCTCAATAAAGAAAATGCTGCAATTTTGTAAATTACAGCCCCACCATGGATGGCTCCATTTCCAATGTGCTTATCTTATCTCGTGCTTAAATCAAATCAAACAATTCCCTTAACAGCCAACCCTGCAGAAACCTGACGGGGCAAAATGCAGAGGGAAATCTGAGATGAGATTTAAGTTGATTGAAAAAGGCACCACAAGGGTGCAAGGCTGGGAGGGGTCTGGTCCAGCCCTCCCTGAGGAGTGAGCACAGAATTCCATCAGCTCAGCAATCAGGGAGGCAGAATTCCAGCCCAGCATTCCCATCTTTTCCTCATAATTGGATATGTGACAGGATGGTTTGGGTTGGAAGGGATTTAAACCCATCCAGTGTGGGCAGGGACCTTCCACCATCCCAGGCTGCTCCAAGCCCTGCCCAACCTTAGGCAAATTTCATCAATTTGAAACTCTGAAATGTGATTTTACAAGACTCAAATTAACTGCACATGAATTTCCCAGAAGTGGGGAGTGCACCTCACCAGCCTGCTCCCTTCCTCAGGGTGCTGCCTGGCCACACACCTGTATCCAAAATAAATGTTGGATTTGATGCTCACCTTCCATTAACTGCCACGAGCCCCTTAACTGGGATGAACGCCTGTTTATCCATTTTAATTGGATATTAAAGTGTGTTCTGTGGCTCCAGCCCAAACACCGGTGGCACATTAACTTACATTAGCTTTAACAACAACAAAAACCCAGCCCACCGTTGGCACATGGGCAATTATTCTGCAATTATCCAGAAATCACATTACCCACTAATTGCTCTGACAGGTGCCTAATTACTTCTCTAAATAGGGGGTGAGGTTCCACCCCTGGGTTTTCTCCTTTCTTTTCCTTGACCACCTTTCCTTCCAGCACTGAAATATGAAGCAGCCAGAGGCAGGTTTGGTTCTCCTGGGGGTTTTTCCCAGCCCAAATCCTGGCTGTGCTCCTTCCCCCTGTGCCTCTCTCCAGGGCACAACCTCCTGCCCCTGAGCACACAAATCTTTCCCAGCTTTGGTCCTGCAGCATCCCTGGTCAGATCCCAGCAGGTTTTTTAAGGGAATGGGGGCTGGGAAGGGGATTTGGATGTGCCTTGGTGTTCTTGGAGGTCTTTTCCAGCCTTAATGATTCCATGCCTGGCACATTCCCAACCTGTCACAGAGTAAAACCTCCCACACCTGCTCCAGGTGCCAATTACCCCATTCCAAGCAGATAAATACATATCTAGATAAATAACAGATAAATAAATATCTTTGTGTGTGTAATTTATCTCCTCTAAACTGAAGATTCTCCTTTTCCAGAAGGAAAAAGCTGAGTTAGGAATACACACACGAGGAAAAGGAAGAGTCAGGTGTCTCTGAGGGGCCCTGGGCACTGAGTGATGAATGTTGGACATAATTGGCTGTAAAAATTAAGGCACTGGTGGAAAATGCTGCCCAGAGAGCTGACAAGGAGAGATTAAACACAATTCCATCTTCTACCACAGGTCTGTCTGAGAAAGAACAAACTCATTAGGTAAGATCCTGGACTCATTAGGGCTGGGAAAGCCCCCATGGCCACCACTGAGCCTGTCCTCAGGTGCCCCATCCTGGGAGCTGTGGAACACTCCAGGGATGCTGAGTGCCCTGCCCTGGGGCCTGTCCTGCCTCATCCCCACCCCAGCAGCTCCATTGAGCTCATTCCCTCATTCCCCAGCTCCACAGCCCCTGCCAGGTGTGGGGACAGCTCTGGGGACAGCTCCTGCCAGGTGTGGGGACAGCCCCTGCCAGCTCTGGGGACAGCCCCTGCCAGGTGTGGGGACAGCCCCTGCCAGCTCTGGGGGCAGCTCTGGGGACAGCTCTGGGGACAGCCCCTGCCAGCTCTGGGGACAGCTCCTGGGGCTGCAGCCAGAGCACCTTGGGGGGCTGAAGGCAGGGGGATGCCTGGAGAGGCTCCCTGGAACAGAGGCTGGCAGGGTGAGAGGAACAGAGCAGGGATTTGTTAAAAGGCTTTCAAAGGATGCACCTTGGGCACTACAAGAGCCTGGCCAGGGCTACACCTGAGATGGACTCTGGGTCACTCATTTTAACATTTTATAAGTTTTGGTCCATTTCCACACTGGGGTTAATTGCCCAGTTCCAGCTCCAGGTCCCACATTCCCAGTTTGCTCCCCTCAATTCCCTGCTGTTTGCACTTTGGGGTGAAGCTGCAGTGGTGCCCTTGGCTCTGGGGCTGGAAAAGTGGCAGCTGATCTCTCTGGGATGGGTGATGGCCCAGCCCAGGTAACCTCTGCAGAAAGCACAGGGCATGGAGGCAGGACAGGGACTCCAGGATGCTGAGGGCATTGCTCCAAAGCAGGTCATGTCTCTGGCTCTGGGTGTCCTTTTTGGGACCTTTGATGTATAAAGTCACATCCCTACCCCCTGCTAGGATTGGACCCCTGGCCCAGATAACCTTTATTGTTAATTTAGCCTATATTGTTATTGTTATTTAGCCTATATTGTTAATTTAGCCATGCCCCAGTCTGTGGGTGCTGCCCCTTGCATTGTGCAGTCCCTGCCTTTGTGATCTGAGCACCATCCATTAAAGTTCTGATTTTTGGGCTCTCCATCATTCCCACTCCTCCATTTTCACCACACTCCACCAGAACTCCCTGCCCCCAGCACAGAACCCCTGTCCAGACCTGGGATCCCAGTGCCAGCTGTGATAGAAAGGGATTTTATCCAATTAAAGTGTGAGGAGAGCTGGCTAACACTTTGTACTGAGTTCAGAGTTACATACCCTGGACAATTCTGTGCAGTCTGTACAGTGCAGTGCACAATGTGGAAAACACAAGAGCTGAAACTGAAAATGATGCCCAAAAAGAGAGTTTGAATCCTGCCTTAGGGAATATTGAATGTGTAACACAGAGATCCTTAAAGGATCTGAAGGGGTGAGGTGTGCTGGCTGGCTCACTGCCAGGCACCCTCAGCCCAGAAACTGTTTGTGCTTTATTTGCTGTCTCCTAATTGTCTATTTTTAATTTATTTTTTTTAAATTAAACTTAGAAATTCTTCTAAGAAAGTGACCCTCATTTCTCACACTGCCCAAAATCCCACCCAGCCCAGAGCTCCTCCTCTCCAGCTGCCCCATCCCAATTCCTCCTTTCCCTCAAACCAGAGGTGCTCCAGCCCTCAGATCAACTTGTCACATTGAAGGCAAAAATTAAAAAAAAAGGTTTAATGAGGAAATGAGAGGATTTGCAGGAATTAGCTGTAGGGCACTCGGGTTTCTTGTTAAGAGCAGCAGCTTTGTGGGAATGTCACACAGTAAATAGCACAGCAAAGCATCATTAAAGCAAAATTGATTCAATGCTACATTACAGCACATCTCATTTGACTACTGTAAATCTCCTTCTGTGCCTCCTAGTAGTTATTTAATGAAAAACAAGCAAAAAAATGGTGTATTGCTCTCATATCTGCCCCAGAAATCCGAGTGCCACTGCAGCAAGTCTCATTCAAACGTGACAAAAACATCATTTCTGCATCAAAGCAGGAATGATCTTCATCAATCCTCCTGCAGCCACTGAAAACACAGAATTTGTGCTCCTTAGGACAAATAAGGATTCGTGTCCTGGCAAAAATTCTCTTCTTAAACACAAAATTAACTCCTGGGGTCCCCCCTCAATTGACAACTGGCACCCCCAGTGATGGAGGGCAAAGGGATCCCAGAGGCAAAGGGAGGTTTGGTTTCGTGGGGAAGCTGCCTAGAAACAGCTTTGGATAAATCCCAACTTTTCCAGGGCTGCCTGCAGTGGCCTCTGGCTGATCCCTCGTGGTTGTAAGAGCAGGGAACACAAACCAACCCATTCCTGCTGTGTTTGAATGCTTCTCTCTCCTTCTGAGCCCGTTTGCAGCTCTGCCCTGTGCGTGGTTACAATCCCCAGTTTAGGGATGAAGTGCCTGAGAGGAGTCCTGCCTTTTGTTGGCACACCTCAGTCCTTGCAGGATGTGAAATTCCCCCTTTTTATGCCCAAAATACCTGCTCTGTTCCCTGGCAAATCAAGCACTGCCCAGGCACATTCTGCCTCTGCACACAGCAGCAGGAGCAGCCTTTATCCTCAGCTAGCAGCCCATCCAGTAATGCATTTTTTGTTTTCCTCCTGCACAGTTTGTCAAGTCCCTCAAGTGAAGTTTTACACAAGATGCTCGATTTTTGCACAGCAGAACTCGTCTGGAACTGGGCTTTAATTGCAGCACTCCAGGATTTCCTCCCTGGGAATGCAGAGTTCTTTTAATGAAAAAAACAAAACCAGGAGGGATTGGACACCTGATCCAAGGGGAAAAGAGCTGGAAAAGGGTCACAGAACCAGCAGGGGATCAGGAAAAGTGCAGAGCCAAGGCACAGACATCCAAAGGGAATTCCTCTTTCTTATGGCATCATCCCTCATTTCCCAAGTGAATAAAAACTCTGCTGTACTTGGGAGATCCTGGAGGGCTCCAGACTCTGGGTGAGATGGGAAATTCCTCACAGGAAAAGCCCCTGGCAGGGGTGGCCCTGGATGGGTTTTGTGGTCCCTTCCCACCCCCTGGAGCCACTCAGACTGGAGTCAGCCTTCCCTGAAATTTGTTCATCTCAACTGTAAATTATCCCCAAATTCCAAAAGTGTGACTGATTTCAGCTGGGACAGAGACATTTCTCCTAAATGTTAGAACTATTTGTGTCAAAACTCTTCTGTGCCCAAACAGAAATGGGCTGTGAGATACCTGAGATGGGCCTGAGCTATGAGAAAATCTCTGTCCTCAGTGAAAAGGATGCAAAGGATTTAAATTCTGGTGAGAAATCCTCCAGCAAAGGAGGCCCAGAAGGGAAAACCAGAATGACAAATTCCTCACCTCCCATGGCTGAAGGCAGTGAAGGGTCTGGACAATCCTCAGGCCTTAAACCCCAAGCCTTTAAAAGATTTCATAGCAGCTCCCCCTGATTCCAAACTGCAGAGAGTTGAGGGAAAAGCTCCAAAAACACCTTCAGGGATTAGAAAGCAGCACCAGGAGCAAGAGCTGCAGGGCTCAGAACATTTGGTTTATCAAAGAGGGCTGAGAGGGGCACTTTGATCACAGATTAAGAAACCAGAAAGGACAACAAAAACCTGCTGGAGCAAGCACTTCATCCAGGCAG
This sequence comes from Aegithalos caudatus, assembly GCA_013389925.1. NCBI lineage: Eukaryota > Metazoa > Chordata > Aves > Passeriformes > Aegithalidae > Aegithalos > Aegithalos caudatus. Next base: position 3,728 of record WEIU01004958.1, on the reverse strand, counting down.
GAACACCCATCAATTTCCAGGGGTTACCAGGGGAAAAGTGCCAGAACCTCAGAGGAAACAGCAAAGCTGTGAATAATTGATGACTGAAGGAAATTACCCAGGTTCCCAGGGCTGCCAGAGGTCTTTAACACAGGGCTGAGTGGTTTTTTAGGAGAGATGTTCCAGTTCAGCCAGAGCTGCTGGACTGGAATTAACTCAGGGAAATCCCCAGTGTTGGGCACTGATCCAATCCTGGCTGGGATGGGCCTCAGCTCCAAACAAACCCCACAATTCTATTAATGTGCCTTCAATACTATTGGAAAATACAAATGAACACTGCAGGTAGAGTATATTTCCATTAAAAAAAATGTTTTGGCTGATGGTGCAGAGAGCCAGGGAACTCCTTTGCTGCTGCTGTATTCTCCTTTTTATTTTCCCAAATTCCTGCTGCCACAGCAGCTGTATTCTCCTTTTTATTTTCCCAAATTCCTGCTGCCACAGGAGCTGTATTCTCCTTTTTATTTTCCCAAATTCCTGCTCCTCCAATTCCACCTCTGCTCTTCCCAGAGGGTCAGGGACCAGAGCTGCTCCAGCCTAAGCCACAGAGACAATTAACCTCAGTAACAAAGATAATTAACCTAAACAACAAAGATAATGACCCTGGTCAGAAGCACTCAGGTTATGGAATTATCTCCTTTTCCAGCAGCTGCTTCCATGTCCAGGCTCCTCTGCTGCCCCAGGTTTTTGGGAGCCCCTTTCCCAATGGGGGCTGCACAATTGGCAGCCCCAGGCCCACCCAAATTGCCTTAATTAATTCATTAAGGCAATCACTGCTGTCACCTCAGTGCTCCTTACAAACAACAACAAATTATTCCAGGCAGTTTTCCCTCCTGGGTGAGCCTGTCCAGCCCATTAATCAGAACTTGCTGGGCTCCTTATCAGCACAAAATTCCTGGGATAAAAAGCAGAGGAACAAGTGCCTTGACATCAGTCAGTGACTTCATTTTCCCCCTGTGAGTTCTAAAATTTGTCACTTAAACAAGCACTGGTGCTCCTGATTTATAGGAGGAAGGCTTTGGCCACAAAGATATTTCATCTGTGGGCAAATCTGCTTTATAGCCAACCATTTGTCAGGTTTCTAAACCTCTGCCAAGAGCTGTTATTGATGGGATGAGGCAAAACCAGCAAGGAGAAGCCAAAATTTTGGCATCACACAGCAGAAAAGTCTCAGCAGCCACAAGAAAATCGTTGTCCAAGAGGAGAAAAGGCTTGGATGTGGATTTGATCAAAATTCAAAAGCAGCTTTTGGCCAAAGAGGAGTTTCAGACACCCCATCCTCCCAGGCAGGTACAAAATTACCACACAAATTCATCAAATCACAGAATCATGGAGGGTTCTGTAACTCTTATAACCACAGAAATCTATCTCCATATTAATATGTATATAAATATTTTATACTGTACCTGAATTTTCTATCCTCAGCCTCTGCCAAGGCCCAGAGCAAAGCCCTGGAGTGGTTCCACAGCATCTGGGAACAACCCCCAGGCCTGGACTTGGGGCAGCTGCTCCAAAAATCATCCCCAGCTCCCCAGTTTTGTGTCAGAGCCCAGCTCTGAGCATCCAGGAGGGATCCAGCCCCTCCCAGGGGGCTCTGACAGCCTGGGAATGAGGAATTTCAGTGATCCTGGGAGCAAACATTCATTTGGTACAGGGTTAAAGCACTGCAGGCAGGGCTGGACTCCTCCTTTCAACACTCTGTGCCCACTTTCCCAATTTTTGGGGCAATCTGTGGAACAGCAGAGGGAGAGGAGAGGAGAGGAGAGGAGAGGAGAGGAGAGGAGAGGAACA
>WEIU01004955.1:2714-20877 GCA_013389925.1 Aegithalos caudatus | reverse complement strand
CCAGCTAAAGAGAAAATGTAGCTATGATAACAATGCAGCATAAGAACTACAACTTGAAGTTAAAGTCATTGTGAAGCAACATTATCCTTAAGACTCTGAATACTATGAACATTTGGTGTTTATCCATCCTTCAGGGGAGGAGTTGGAAATCTCTAAGATATCTTCAAGTAAAATAGGATAAATGAATGACTAACATATTACATAGCTATGGCTAAAGGAAATCAACTTTGAAAATTCAGCTGAAAGTTTACAACATAGTGCAAAAAAACTTGTTTTCAACAAGTGCAAAAAACCTAAGTCAGCCACAGTCCATGATAGCCCAAAATAGATTGTGCTTGGTGGAGATATTGACTGTATTCAACTGAATCTGTGAACTGTCATGGACAATAATGAGGTCAGTGAATTATTGCTATTACCTCTGTATTACTATTACTTCTGTGCAGTGTACACTTTACATCGGTTTCAGAAATACCTTTAATAATATTGGTGTAATCAAAGTAAGTGCAATCATGATCAGACTGTAATATATGAATAATCACACATACTAGAATGACACATATCATGCTATATAAGCAATTGTCCAATACAGAGCAATCAAATTCATAGCTCAAAAACCTTCACTTGTATGGTGGATCTCAAAATGGGAATTCTTCTCTCTCTACATGTATGTTGGTGTTTTCTGTGAGGTGCCTGTCATTTTAACAAAAGTGACATGCAGAGTAAAGTGGAAAGGTCCTGTTTCAACCTGGGAAGAGGGTGGGGCAGACAGATGAATTGTTCCGTATTTTCTATGAAATCTTAATTGATTAGACGATCACCTTTATTCACCACAGAAAGACTTCTTTCTTTATGATGGATACAACAGCAGGAGAGCAAACTGTTGGAATTGATATACTTTGTTGCTTATCTGAAAGGAGATTTTTTGCCCTAATTTTGCACAATAGTAGAAACTTCCTTTAAATCCCATTTTCCTAACCAGCGCCTAGAATAGCTCTTGTTGTTAGATTCTAAGGACTCTATTGTGGCTTTTAAGCCAGAGCCCGCAGTAGGGGTTGTGGAGGGATGCACCGCCCCCAAGAAACTCCTAGAGGGTTTGTACTTGAGGACAAATCTGATGATAGAATTTAAAAATGGAACAGACCATTGTAGATCATCCAGTCCTCCTATCTGCCAGCACAGGATTTTCCCTCCCAGATATTCTTAATGCATTGTTCAATGTAAAAGTCTCAACTCTGGGAGTTTCCAAAGCTTTGCTTGGAAAATTTTTGCCTCCTTTTTTCCCTCAGAAGTAGGAGGACACAGCAGCAGCCATGACCATGTCTTTTAATATATATCTGTGTGTACTTTGGACTGGCTTCTGCCTGCTGGCTGGTGTGAATAGGGGGCAGATGGATACGACATTTCTCTTTACTGTCTCCAGATGACTTAAAAGTACCACGTGATCCCTGTGCCCTAGGAGGAGATTTGGAACTGCCTTAAACCATCACCTGTCCTTTAATGAATGTCTCAGATTTTGTAAAGTGTGATCTAAAGTGTAATTGCTCTGTTCTGTAATGTGGTGCAGTTAATTTGTGTTTCAGTCAGAAAATGTTGTCCTAATTTTCTGGGTGGTGATTACTCTCCCAACCAGTGAAATTGGCTTGAATGTTCCAAGGCATTTTGTTTACTGTTTAAAGGCTGNTCCAATCCTGCAAAAAATATCTTGTGTTTAACACTGTTTAAGTAGTGTAAATAGGACTGTTCTGTAGGGAGACATGTGGGAAGTCATTGTTGTACAAAATCTGTCAGTAGTTACTGTAATAGTCATAGAAAACCCTGAAGGCACCATGAAAATTAAATTTCCATTGGTGTATGTACCACTGTTCTTTGAAAATCAGTATATGAAACAATAGGAAGTTTTTAACCCAAGTGATTAGAGGTTAATGTTGAGCAATTTAAAAGGGTTTTTCTACTTTCAAAGGAATGTTTTTAAGTTCTACTTGTCTGCACATTCTTAAGTGGGGGAAAAAGGTCTCTAACAAAAGACTAGTAAAGAAAATCTTTAGAGGCAGAGAAAACTTTATAAGTAGAGGAAGTAAAAGGGATAGAAGCAGATGAAAAGCCACTTAAAATAGAAAGTGGCCCATTTCCTTGATCTCATGGTATGTGGTAGACCTGAGAAATTATCAAAGTGCTTTCAATAATGCATATTTTGCAAGATATACAAAACAATTGTTCAGTTGATAAATCATTGTAATGTTTTGTAGGAAAAAACTTGTTTCAGTTGGACTCTGTGAATCCTGTTCAAACAAATATTGCAGCTACTTAGTAAAATGCAGGTGGCCATGACAATGAGTTCTTGCTTTTTTTGGTGAAGTTCTGTCAGCACCAAGAAATGAAAGTATTTCAGTAAGACTTCCAGGGATTGAAATGAGCCATTTTTGGGCAGCATATTTATCTGGAATATCCAGAGATGACTGGATACTGAGCCTATGTGAATTCATTTGACTCAGGCTGGAGTTCATAAGTACAATTACCAGATTAATTGAAGCATCAGGCTATCTTGCCACAGAAGTAATGTTTAATTTTAGATGCTAAGGCATTTTCCATTTTAAAGCTACAGACAGACTTAAGGTAGGAAGCCAGATTTCAATATCTAAAGTTCTTTGTCAGTTTAATTAGCTGTTGTCTGGCTTTCTAATACTTTCAGAATCTGATTTCACATATTACAGTCTGATGGCTGTGGTGCCTGGGAGGAACCACAGAAGAGTACTACTTCCAAAAATCAGATTAATTTTAGAGCTATACCCAAGAGGCATTTTCCATCTACATCATTGTCCTGCTTCATTTTGTGCCACTTTCAACTTCCAGGTAGAAAAATTACATGGAATATTGTATAATCCCTGAACATAATTTCTCTCCAAAACCTCCTTCAGACTTTATGCCTTTCCACTTCCCATTAAGTGGCAAAGACTTAATAGTTGTCCTGGCAAGGGTGTAAAGATAGGGATGCATTTCCATTTCTGTGAAACAGCAGCTAGGAATCACAGATAGGATAATTCTTTACCCACATATTTTTCATTTTACTTATAGTTTGTTTATTCTTTGCAAAATATTTTGAAGACTGAATGTACCTGCATTTCCCAGCAGTTCCTTCACTATATTTTGCACACTACTATTCACCCCTGCAGTGACCTCATGGGCTTTCTGCCATCTGTCATTGTTCCTTTATTCTAAAGTACAGTGCAGTCTCACATAATTTAAGACTTTGCCTGATATTTATTAGATAGACAGGATTATTGCCCACAGATGGCTGTGGTTCACAGCCAGAGGCATCTTCACAGAACTAGTGGGAAGAGATTTATTCATGTTACCATGTGACTTCTACTGTAAGCTAATTTTAGCTCTGGGTTTCTCTTGATAAGTTAAAATGAAACAAGAACTCTGGGTCAAATTTATTACTGCCTCAAGTGGTGCAGTTTTATTGATTTCTTTGAGTCATATGTATATGTCAGGTGTGAAATTTACTGCCCATTTTTTTCATTAGTAAAATAAAATGTATGAGAGTATATTTTAACTACAATACATGTGTGCAGTTACAAATATCTCTGGTCTTGAAGCTGCACCTTTGGAGCAGAAACAACAGAAGAGATTTATAAAGTCATACAGTTGTTGCCAGTAGATGACATTGTCTGCCAGCTTTACATTTTCTCTGCTTCTTTTTATGGGCCACTGGAGTCATATATTCTGTCATTCTCAGTGTGAGACTCGGAACATTTCTTTGGCAAAGTCAGGGAGACTGGCGTGTTGAAAGTGAGCCAACGCAGTCAGGTGGTTTCATTTGTACTTGATTTTGGGACTAGTTCTTGCAGCAGATAGGACATAAAAATTGTATTGTATCTTTTTGGTGTGTTTGTTTCATTGCTAATGAAATAGTTGTTGCTGGGAAATTTAAGAAACCTAATTGGTAATAAATACACTGAGTTGAATCAGTGGCTTTTCTAATATCTGTAAATTCTATTCAGTAAAGTGTAGCCTTAAGTGGGTCTGTGTTATAACATTGCTACTACCAGTATACAAATTAATGTGCCTACGTATTTCCTTGCTGTAGACTGAAGCAGAAATTCCCAGCCTCCAGATTGTAATCTATAGGGAGTTTATAAGCAGTTGGTCTTGAGGGGAATGGTGCTTGAAACAAAAGCCGTCTGGAATACACATTACAAGATTCTGGAGAGGAGAATTAGGAATAGAAGTAGACATAGGAAAATGCTGCATTCTCACCCTGCAAGGTGCTAGGCATCCTTTCCATTTCACTGGGAAGTCAGTGGGAATTAGGAGCACTCAGCACTTTCAGCTTCATGTATTTCAGGAATGCCATATGTAGTTAAATATGTTAAACCAAAGGATGAAGTAAGTAAATATGCTAGGTGAGGTTCTGCCAGCAGAGTTATTGATGCCAGCATCAATACAAATTCCCACTATTTGTCATTACTACATTTGTTGTTATGACAAAGATGGTGTTGGCAGTATTTTTAAAGTTTTGCTTTTCTGTGTTGAAGCTAATCTGGACTGACATTTGTGAAGGGTACATCTGATCATACTTTCTGACATGTGTGTTCCCTCTGTTTTGATAGTGCAACTTTAAAACCATTGCATTCCTTCCTCAAAATGGCACAGTATGGGTATCAGTAAGAACAGAATTTTCATTCTGATCCTTACTGTCCAACCTGGTTTTCAAACATGCTTGTTGTGGATGAGAGAACAGAAAGGTAAAGGGAGCATGCTTCCATGTGGAGGATTTGCAGCTGTTTGCTTTGATAATATGAATTCAACACCGTTTTGTCCTCCTATGGTCGTTGAAGTTGAGCTGGCATAGAAAAGAATGTAATACATGCCCCACTGGAGGCTATAAAGAATGTGTAGGTGGGTCAGTGCATCTGAGCAGCACCTGCAGGATTTAACCCGATGGAAAAGTATCTCCTCATCCTTTACTAAAGACATTTCTAGAAGGTGCAGGCTAATTTCAGATTTGACATGTCAAGACACAGAGAAGAGTCATTGACACAGCAGGTGCATTTAAATATAACTGTCTAATTATACAGTGATGCAAGTTTGCTCCCAAGAAACTAAATGTACAGTGCCATGGAAAACATGGTATCTGCCTGTCATGCTGTTAAATAGAAAAGCAATCTTTGGCAGTCAGGCACGTTTCATGTATGAAATCATAAAAATCATGGTGTGGTAAGCATTTTATCATACCCATTCTTAACCAAGTATTGTGCTTGTTTCAGCTGGGATGGAATTAATTTTCGTCATAGTATCTGGTACATGGTTATATTTTAGGGTTGTGCTAAACACAGGGTTGATAATATAGTGATGTTTTTGATATTGCAGAGCAGGGTTTACACAGGACCAAGCCATTTTCTGCTTTTTGTACTGCCACAGTGATGAGGATGTTGGGGGTTCATGCAAGGCTGGGACGAGACCCAGCCAGGGCAGGTGACCCCAACTGACCAAAGGGATATTCCAGACCATACAGCATCATGCTCAGTGTATAAATTGGGGGAAAGAAGAAGGAATGGGGACATTTGGAATGATGGCATTTGTCTTCCCAAGTCAGTGTTATATGTGGTGGGGCCCTGCTTTCCTGAAGGTGGCTGAACATCTGCCTGCCCATAGGAAGCGGTGAATTAATTCCATGTTTTGCTTTGCTTGTGTGAAGGGCTTTTGCTTTCCCTATTGAAATATTTTTATCTCTACCCATGAATTCTCTATTTTTCACCCTTCTGATTGTCTCTCCAATCCTGCTGTCATGTGAGCAACTGTGTGGGGTTTGGCTGCTGGCTGAGGTTAAACCACAAGAAGTATGAACACTTGTTTCCCTTCTGCAGACTTGGGGGTTTGCAACACGTATGCAGGTTGCTACAGAGAAATGTAGTTCTGAAAGCTGAGTAGGTATTTTAAGGTTTGATTTGGAAATTATGCAGTAGAGTTCCTGAATCAGGAATAGTAGAGGATAACAGAGTGGTGTTGTTCTGCAGCTACTGCTAGTCTAATCCTGGCACATGGGAAAGTTCATTGGTGGCTACATCTAAACAGAGCCTGGAGCCTTGTTGTGTACTGGGGGTGTGAGGCAGGTAGTTTACAAACATGGTCCTGGCTTGAGGGCATTTTTCAGTGATAGAAGCCTTTTCTTGTCCTCCCATACGCCCGGTATCAAAATTCTTTGTTTCAATTGGCAGTTCTACCCTAGAGTAATGATGTTTTAAAATCTCTACTCAGTTGTTGAAGTCTAGGCAAAGCAAATGTAGAGAAATGGGAAACATAATAAAATACTATATCAAATGATAATCAGAGAACAATTGCTGTTATCTATGGAGGAAATCAAAGTAGTAAATAAGAGTTATTGCATCTTAAATTGATTGTGTTATTTATTAGTTTACTTGCACTGTGAAGTACAGGCATTCACAACCCTTACATGCCAAATTCTACAGAGTAAGATTGTGGTAGGTTTGTTCTTTCCATATTTTGCTCAATATCCAGTTCAATACTCACATTTAGAAATTTTTACTGTACAGACAGCTGTCTGGGTTTTTTACACCTGCTTTTGCCATGCTTTCTCCTTTGCACTGACTAGATCTGTACTTTGCTAGTAGAGTTGATTCTGAAATGTTGACATCATTCATAACTCTGCAATAATTGAACCCAATAATCAATAAATGTTTTGAGATAATACATATTCCCCAAACAGCCATTACAAAATACACTAAGTTTCTTAGTACCCTCTGAAATACCCTGCTGAGAAGTAAAATGTTCCTGTAATGTTCACATTCAGTCTAAGACTACTTAATTAATGACTCTAAATGCCATCTTCTCTTAGTCATGATGGAGAAAGGCTATTTGTTTTGAGCCCCAAAACATTAACTGAATGACAAAATAGATATTCAAAGCAATCCAGAGCAAAGACGGTGAACATCGTATAATTAAGAAGAACATTCACAGTGAGTCTTTTAATATCTGAGTTTGAGATCTATCTTCAGTGAGGTCCCTTGGTGTTCTCATATCAATCAACCAGACAAAAATTGCAAAGTGAAGGGTGTGACTCATGTGCTCACTGGTATATTCAGCCAAAATTACAGAGCTGAGAAGATCCCATAATTTCTGGCTTTCCAGGACTGTCTCTGGCTCCCAGCATCACTTCACCATCACCACCCTGCCAAGAATTGCTACATTCAGCCATCACTAAAATGTCATATATGCAGAAACCATTCATCAACCTCAGACTTAGCTTATATAGGCTTTTATCTAAGGCAAAAATCAATCCCTTTATACATTCACTCTCTAAGATTCTACTGCCATCTGTAGCCAGTGCTTAAGCCACAAATTAATTTGAACCAAGATACTAACTTTGGGAAAGAAAAAAAAATTTCTCTGTTTTTTTTCATGTTAGTCATAGTCTGAAGAGCCTGTTCTGGAAGATCTACGGAGATGGAAATGGACTGGATATCCAGAGATGGAAATGTATGGTTAAAACTGATTCTCTCATGAGCAAGAAATGCAACAGATGGTTGTTATGTGACCTGGTATAACTTATGTCTTTATTCTCAAGCATTTTTCTGTTTTGTATTCAGTGTTGTTTTCCCTCCTTGAAATATTGTTATCTCTGTACTCACATAAATTCTTAAAAATTATACTTTAATTTGTTAGGATTATATTCCAGACTGATACAGATCCTCCCTAATTCTGACTAGAATATTGCTGTGCCAAGACACTCAGTTTCTTGAAACAATTTTGCTAATTAATTTATTGTTTACCAAATGGTGATTTATAGGTCACATTAGAAACACCTTTTTTTTTTTTTGCATCTTATAACTATTTAAATAATAACTATATATTAAAAAATTGGCTGCTTTTGTTGCTTATTACTGTCTGATAGGACTGCATACTGGCACACTGCAGTCATCTTTCTCTAAACTGTTTTCTGCAAGGCTGAATCATTCTGAAGACATAGGAAAACTTTGGGAAATCCTATGTTTTCTGGAAGAGAGCAGTTCACTGCTCTTCACAGACTGCTGATTCTGGTCATAGCAATAAAAGGCCTAATTACAGCCTTTACTGGAAACCCTGTAGTATCCTTGGCACCTGCTGCTGCTGCACAGTGAGTACTTTTCTTGTTGCACAATGGATCTGTCCTTTTCATTGCTTAACAGTCTTCCTTCTCATACCTTCAAACAAATACCATTGTTTCCTGGAGAAAGAACGTTTAAAGGGTGCTGTAGCATTCACCCTTCCAAATGACAGAGCTGTCTCTATAGAGCTCTGTCATGCTAGAGGGCTCATTCCAGTACAGGAGCACTTCCTCCTAACATAATCAGGAAAGGACAGCTAACACATAATTTCATGCTTTAGGTTGTCAGGTGGTTCTTGGCTCCTTAGAAGCTCGGATCGCTTCAAGGACAGCAGCCATTTGTTCGTGATGTTGAGCACTACACCATCTTCCTGTACCATCCCCTTCTATTTTAAAAGGGAGGGCAAAGGTGAATTCTCAAAGAGAATTACTGATTATTAAATTTTCATTGAACTAAAAATATAATCTGCAGGAGTTTAAAGCAACTTGCTGGCACTGTTTAAAAGTGGGGAAGGTAGCAGTTCTGATCAGATCCTGCCTGATCAGAAAAGTTAATGGAAAATGGTAGGAAATACAACCTAGAAGGTTCTGGAACATATTGATAATTAGACCAAATCTGCCATCATTTTTAAATCAGAAATTTTTGTGCAAAGTTGCTGGTATTATACTTTGTAGTGAGTTTCAGAGCGACTCACTGAGTTTTCTGAAAACTTTTTTGATCAAATGGTTCAGCTGTGAAAAAGAGAAGGCAGAAGTAAAACCAAAGCTTTATGAACAGTGTACAATGGTCTTTAGCTTCAAATTCAGATCTGGGTCCAACTTTTGAATTCCCGAAAGTCTCTTTGAATCCAGGCTTTTGGTTTAGGGGCACAATGTAGTTCTGGCAGTTTTTTTGCAGGCCTAATTAGGAGAAAAATTTCTTTATGAAAGAAGAATATGAAGTTGATTTTTTTTCTCTGTTTATTTTATAAGAAAATCCTATGTCCTATGGGGAAAACCAAAAGTAAGTTTAGATGCTGTATCTACACTAATGGACAGGTGTAATCAGACTAACAGTTTTCACTGCATATACAAAGAGAGCATGCACAGAGATGTTATTCTGTTTTGGTGTCCAGACCTAGGAAGAATGGATATCTGGGGATTAGGGCTATGAATTTACTTATGTAATTAATAGAAGATCATTGTTTTTTGTCTATGGTGAGCTTGCATGTTAGTCCTGTTAGGAAAAATTACTAGTTCAAAGACTATATCTCATAGTATTTGGGCACACACATGCCAACTCTGAGTTTGGGAACATAACTTTTTTTCCATTGATCACACAGTAAAATATCTTGCCTGACCTCAGAAAATGTTGTAAAATATATAACTTGTGCAAGTTCAAAAATGGGAGTATCGTACTCAATGTTTATTACATTATTGTTAATAAAATGTTTGTGAGGTCTTCATTAAAGCTTCTCTGTTATTGTATTTTCTGCTCAAGGGTCTTTGCTCATTGCTGGATTGCCTGCTGATGCCAGTGTCTGTTCTGTGAAGTATATTTCACTTGCACATGCAAGTGTCTGAGTTTAAACATGTTAACAGGAAACATATCATATAAGAGACATTGTATGAAGAAAAGCTCCTCAATTCTGATTTCCCACAAGAAGAGTGTTGGTTTATTATGTTTAAGTTCAGTTGTGTTACCCATACAGTAAATATTACATCTGTAATGTAATTATGAAACTTGGAAATGGTTAACTCTTCCCCATGTGCCGTGCCTTTTCCTAGTAGCAGAGTGCCTTAGGCCATGCAGTGAATTCCTCAGGCAGGAACACCAGATTTCACCACACATTTGCACTATAGTTCCCCATACTGTACACACATTCTGGCTACCAATCAGCTCTCCATTGTTATAAGCTTTTGGTTTCCACTAGCCATACTATTTCTGGGATACTCAAGATTTCGGAACACACATTTTGATCAGTGAACAAGAGCATTGCTTCTAGACAGCTCTTACTATCCCTTCCCCCTCTTTTCCCTTTATTCTTTTCCTTGAGGGAACCAAAATTTTAAGGTGTAAGACATTTCTGAGAGTTTAGTTAGAGATGTATCAATCTCATATTTTCTTCACTTATTTCTTTTTATTTAGTTTTGTCCATTGTGGCAGGGGAAGCATTACTGATCTGGATTTAGTTTTAATTAACAGTCAAAACCTAAAAAACTTTACTAACAAGCATTATTTGTTCCTGCAGGCTCATGCTTTTTCATAGTTGGAATTTGCCATTTTGGTTGATTAATGCTTTTCACTTTTCACTTGAAATACGAAATGAAATGAAAGAAATTATGATCATGGAAGTTTTTGCCAGCAGCAAAAACAATATGCCCACGGTCTTCTGACATGCACATCTTTTTTCTGATATAAAAGAAAAAAAAATCAGACCAAAGCAAGTCAAAGAATTTTGAGGTAAGTCTGAAAAGAGTACTTAAACTTCTGGATATGAGTCTGAACCTATGGCCATTTTAGATTTGGTCATTTCTATCGCCATGTGCCAAAAATATTTATTGATAGTAATCTGTCTTTTGTGTTCAGATTTTGTTTTGTTTTCTAGCTAATTGATTATTTCATGAAATTTTGCAACTGGTTGATCAAAGAAAAAAAGAGGAAGTGTTTCCTTCATGTTTACTTCCTTGACCTAATACCCAAAGTTTGCTCTTTGTTCTGTGAAGTTCCAGGTGTTAAAAGGGAAGAGGATACTCCTTTCCAGATATGAACTCATTAATACAGCAAGAGGAGCAGCAGCATATTTTGGATAGGTACTGCATGATTCAGGGAGGTTTGCAAATCGTGACATTGAAGTCCAAGTGACAGTAATCAATGACCGTAACCAACAAAGCAGTAGGAATGCAGAGCCCAGAGACTGTACAAGCACAATACAGAATCCAGAGAACAGTGTTTTCTTTGGCATAAATGAGTTGTGAATCTGATGGTAATAATCTAAAATGAACTCACAAAATCCTTTGTATATGTATGTGGCTTTATATGGAAGGATTCTGCTGGGCATGGGCTCAGTCAGTACTAAAATTCATTTCTCCTTGGGTAGAAAGCAAGAGCTGTTTTCATGAAAAGTAGTACAAAGATGTTTGCTATTGGCACTGGGGAAAAGGTGCCAGTTACTCCTTCCTCAATATGGGTCACATCAATCCCAAGCACTGAGTACTCATATCCCCACTGAAAAATAGCAGCCTGGGAATGCAGTGCATTTATTTGGGATATAAGTATAACTCTGAGTCACCAACATTGCTTTCTGTAGTTTGTTGGAGTTTACAACATTTTTGTTCTAAATTCAGGGTGGGGGAGGAGGGGGGAAGTGTTATACTCCTGTGAAGAATGGTGCTAGATAACCTTTCTGCCTGAAATAGTATGATCTGCTACAGCATGTTATTGTACAAGGAAAGTAATTTAGTGCTACCAGTAAGCTGTGCAAGAAATCATAGGGTTAAGTTTTGAATTGGAGTTTTGCAATTATTACTTTTCATCTCCTTAAAAGGATTATGTTCTTGACTCGTGTGTTGGTGGGCTGAAATGAAATCATAAAGCCAGTTACAAAATTTATATCTGGCAAGTTCTTTCTATGTGGAAAACAATGGGAGATAACTATAGTTATGGTCTGGAAAAGCTGATGGAGGAAAGAAATGAAAGTTACTGCCAAGTAGGTACATACATCCCATGATGAACCCCCCCCTCGGTAGTTTGCCTGCTACTACAAACTCTTCAGACAACCCTTTCAGTCGATTTGATTTATGTGATTGAATATAGGTAGGATTGGGCTTGAAAGACAACTGAGTATCCCTAGGCAACTTCTGCATATGTCAACAGAGCCTGGGCTAGGAGACCTAGTTTCCTCCTTCTCTGGAGGTGGAATTATTCGCCAGAGACTTGCTGCTCCATCCCTCTTTCCATCCCAGCCTCCTACATACACATCTGCAAGCAGAGCAGGCAGCCATCACTGGGAACCCAGGGAGCTTGCTCCTGGCAGTGATCCAGATGTGGAACTGCTCATGGAGATGAAATTCCCCGTTGCACACCCTGCATACCTGGAGAGGGGAGAAGCCAGCTCTTGCCTTGTCTGTGTTCTCTGTTCTGTTTCCTTCACCACCCTGTCCCTTGTCCTTTCTTCCCTACAGCTGTGGTGTGTGCCCATGGGGCCTTCCTGCTGCTGCCTCCCTGGAAGGGAAAAATTTCTTTTTTCCATTTGTGCCACATGGAAACTGAGACTACAGCTGGTTTGGGTGATGTGGGAGTCCGGAACAGAGATAAGACCTTGCCTCTGTCTGCTCTGTTTCTGCTCCTCCCAGTGGCAAATAGCTTTATGGTCTCTTTCTAAGGGCTTGAGATTTACTTCAGCCATGTGCCAGAAAACCAGTTTCAGCCTCTGAATCCTGTAAGCTGTGTAATAGATGATGTGTTTCTCAGCCTGTGTTGAGGACAACTTTGTGGTCTCATGCAGGAGGGACTTGGAGGACAGTAAGTGGGACACCCAGGAAGCACATTCACTGTCAGGCAGGGGTTCCTTTGCTGGGGATGGAAATGGTGGAAGAGGGTTTTGTCATGCTGGCAAAAGGCCTTCACCTTGAAGACAATGGGCCTGTAGGGGACCAACTCTGTTTCTCTGGAGCAGGAGGGAGAAACACCTGAGAGTCTGGGAGAGGACTGTGGGCTTTGTCCAGACACCCAGAAAACTGGGGCATGTAGAGCAACAGCAGCCAGCACCTGGCATTTGGCCTTGGCTAGGCATCACTTTCACAGGAACAGCCCACAACAACTTTATGAAACTCCCCCTTCTCTACCAGTACCCTGGAAATTTAGGTGACACCCTGTGTTTTCTCCCTAAACATATTTTCCAGCTCTGCTTTTATATCCTTCCAGTCCCTTGGGAGCTTCTATTTCTATCTGCATGTATTTTTCCCGCTAATTAATAAAAGCTTCCAGTTTGGTGGCTCTTCCTTTTCATTTCAAGCACCATTCTTAGAAGAACCTGCCTGTGATGTTCTAGAGAGGATCTTGTGGGCATATTGAGGGATCTGATCTTTTCACTTGTAAAGTGAAGTAAAAATATATTATCACCAGTATGCTAATTTTATTTGTATTATAGCACCTCAGCCTTGTAATTAGGTAGATTGTGCTGAATTCAGTGAAGTTATTAAAACCTAAACATTTATTCAGTGTCTTTGATTTACCCTCTTAATAATTTACTTGTTTGCAAGAATTATCTGTTCTGCATCCACCTGGAGCTTTTATTTTATTGCAATTTGTGATCTAAAATTTGGCTAAAAGAAAAACCCTCAAGGTTGACAAGGACTAGGATTGACAGAACTGTGGCTCTTTGAAATCCCTGTTGTCCATTTAAATTTTAATGTTTCTATCATTTGTTCCTCAGTGTAAATTAACAGCCATGGCAGTGTGTTGGGTTTCTTTTCTGAAGTCAAGACTTTAAATTTAATTCAATAGCCTAGATTTACAGCTATTCGATATTTCACAAGGCAGAATCAATAATGTGACTGAAGTGAAGAAGATAAAAATTTATGGTATCTTGCAATTTAATGGTTGAAAAGATGCAATTGGAGAGATCATAAATTGTGAAGGAGTTTATGCTTCATTGCTCCTGATTCAGTGCTTGCTGTTAGAACTTGATTTGTGACTATTCACAAGGTGTGATTAATGGTGTGATCGATGCTTGCTTCAGTGCAGTAAAGCAGTTGTAATGCTCTTCATTAGAATAAATAAAATAAATTGACTGAGGCTTTATAAAAACTGTGTAACATTTAAAATCTAAAATGTCAATTTTTTTTTCCTGTTACAATTTAGGTTTCTTCAGGCAGTTTCCACCTACATCACATCAGTCATTGTCATTCTTTTTGGATATTATAGAAATCCATGTGGGTTTGGGTTAGCTTTATGCAAAGCTCAGTGAAGGGGAAAAAAAAAAGACTTGAATAGGGCTGACTAGAGACTAAGATTTCTCATGGCTGTGTTTTGCCATCCTGGAAAATACATGTATTTTCCTTTAGCACATACAAGTTTAAAGGGATCAAGGCAGAAAATGAGTCTTACATATGCAGCTCTACTAAAAACAATAAAAATTAATAATGTTCATTGTTTTTAAATGGGATGGATGTATGATTGGTGCCCTAGCAGAGACAATGAAGATAAAGAGTCCTTTTTGAATGGTGTTTTTTTGGTTTAAGGATGTTCATTACATAATCCAAAGCTGCTGCACAGTATGCTCTAAAAAAGGGAACATAAGAAACTGCCTTGAAAGGCAGTAGAATGTAATGATTTTAATGTTGTCATTTAAAGATACAAACAAGAAATAGGGTGGAGGATGCCTTGTGCATGCTATTTAAATCCCATTCAGTATATGGATCATTTTGAAGTTTCAAAAGTATAAACATGCTGTGTAAAACCTGGGGAGTGAAGAAATTGTACCATGAAACTTAGGGGAAAAAATCTATTGTGGTTTGAATCTAGAGCTCTTTACTTTTGTTTGCCTTATAGATAGATAAGCCTATAACTAGCTGGAAAAGTTTATCAGGTTTCCACTGTGCTCCCTTGCTCTGATTTTCTTTGGTGTCCTTTCTCATGGTGCGTGTAGAGATTTCAGGTTTGTGTTTGATTTTAAGAGGAGCTATAGGTAAATCTAAAGTTACTAGACAACAAAGCACCATTTGAACAACAGCAATGAACTAAATGTTTTCTATAATTTTTGTATCTTAAAATATGCTGTGGCAACTCTAGGCATCAGTGATCATTCATTTTCTAATTGGAATTGCAAAGAGAATGAAAAATGTAAGGAAACTACAAATGTTTTTGAAACATATATCTATGTCAAATTAATGCTTCTATTATTGCACACGGTATTTACAGACTAGCAGTTCTAACTTCACAAAAAAATCTTAAAATAGATCATATTCTGTCTGTCAGCAGTCTGGCAGAAATTCAGATATTAACTGCAACACGTTCTGACAGTAAACACATGGTAAAATGTGTGAGACTATAATGTAAGTAGCTAAGCTTTTATTTTGTAGATGATTTTTTGCTCCCTCACCGTCAATTGAAAAGCCAATAATTCACAGACACATGCGAGTTTCTGTGAGTCATAAAAACTGAGCTTGGTAAGAGCAGACACAATGTAGCTGCAGCCATAGACTCCAGAGCATTGCAGCTGAGAGATCCCAAGAGCCACAGTACTGTAGTGGGCACAGAGGTGTAGTTATATCCTGCAGTCATGGTTACTTGACCACCTCAGTTTGCCTCTATCCAACAACTGTGCAGAAATGTAGGGCCACAAGGAAATGTGGAGCTCTAGTTGTGCATAATTAAACAGAAGGTAGACTCAACCCAAAACTCCACCAGTTCTGTGGAAGGAAGAATACCTGTGTCCCCACTTGTTTGTTTCGATTGTGGGATTTTTCTCCCAAAGGAACTGATGACATATCCAACATATTACTATAATTTGGAAAAAAGCAATAGCCTGGAACACTTAGAACTTGTTGTTTTAGTTTATCAGTATCAAATGCATTATCAGTCTTGTTTTATAGAAAAGAAGACTGAAGAATTGAACTATTTCTACAATATCATATGCCAAATTTGCTGTGGAGTACTTTCCACCATCTCTTTAGACCTGTACCATATTCATAGAGTCAGAATATGCTGAGTTGGGAGGCACCCATCAGAATCATCCAGTCTAACCCTTGGCCCTGAACAGGATGTTTTAAGAATCATCATGTGCCTGAGAGGGCTTTTGCATTCCTCTTTTCAATAGAGAAAGCCACACCCATTTATAAAGAGTGTCAGAAAGGATGGTAATAGGATGCTGTTTGGGACTTTTTGCTTACTTTCAATGGTTAAAAAAATTAATTTCTGTTAAGTAGGGATGTTTTCAGCTATTTAGACAGTTTGCAGGTATATTCAGCCAAAAACACATGGGCAGTATATAAAGAGTAGATTTTGTTTTCAGGCTGATGAACAATGATTTTACCCTATTTCTTCAAATGTGACATGCCGTGAGAAAATGGCTCAGATTAGGCCAGGTACTGAAAGCAATATGACAATACTGAAGAAGCAGAATTTTACAATGTGAGGCTTTTGGGAAGGCTGAGGCCATAACTTCTTGTTGTATCTATTCTAACCTCTTCAGAAAGAGTTGTACTCTACACCATGCAGTGTATAGACAATCTTTGCTGGCTCCACCAGCACTGGTGGTTTCACCTGGCAGAGGAAGTTTTTGTGAAAGAGAAGAGGATTTAAACTGAAACAGCTCTTCCTCACTGCCCTTCACAATGGACTTTTCTTCTTCTATTCCCCCCCCTCATTAAATGCCTTGCTGCAGTCTAACTCAGGTCACTTCCAAGTGGACTAAACAAAAAGGTCACCCCTCAGGCAGGAGGTTGTTCATATAGGAAACTACGTGAACTGCTTGGAATAAGAAAAGGATGGATTTACTAGTGCTGGTTAAACAACACACCATGTAGCCATGCAGTCCATTCTCCAGCTTTACGTGCCTGTGACATACCATGTGAACTTCCAGACAGTTTGTGGTTTCTATTAATTTTTCCTCCAGGTGCAAAGTTGTTGTTTCTTGTCTAAACAAATATATTTCTTCCTTGTTTGGGTAGCATCTGCAAGTGTTGGCTTCTCCCTTGAAGCAAATATTCTCTTCTCTCTAACAGTGTCAGTGGTTAAGATTTAACAGTACCGTAAAATGTGAAGTGCATTCAGTTGAGGTTCTTGAATAATTTCAGGAAGACTGAGGCATGGCACAATTTACCCAAAGTTGTACTCTTATTTCCTTGAGGTTAATCCTTCATCCTGTCTGATGGACCATTCCATGAGGGAAATCATGCCTCTATATCTAGTGGTATCTTCTCAATTTTTGAAGGAGATGTTAGCTCTCCTTGTAGTAACCAGCAGATGCTGCTGCAGAGCATCAATACTAAACCCACTCTTGCTATTTTTATTACCACTGTTAATGCTGAAAGGGATACCATCTATTCCTGTTTAGCCTTTGCAAATTTGATGGTGTCTATTTCTTTGCTTCATAGGAGAGAGCTCTCTGTCTTCCCTTTGCTATTGCTTTTTTTTTTTCCTAGTTATGAGTGTCTCTGTCCAGTGTCTATCAGTTTCTTATAGACCCCTCACAGTTCATTATGGCGTTGCTCAATTTATTAGGACCAATCATGCATTCATACCTGCTTTCATCTGAAGTGCACTTTTAAATGTTAGACTACACACTAATCAAGTTGAACATAATAATGAGAGCACGTTCACATTGTTAAGGTAAATGATCCAATGCATTCATAGTGAAGACATATTTGAACTACAGTTTGTGCTTTTTGTCGCAATATTGAACATTCTGGACTAGTATGAATTGTGTTGTTTTGCAGCAGCCTTGAAAATATGTGACTATTATTACATTGCTGGCATTTCTGGATATTTCATTGCAGCTTTGTGATAAATTTCTAAGTGCAGCTAACTGGGGAGGATTTTATTCTGTAAATTTCTTTCTATAAATTAGAATATTAATATATAAGTGGCACATCCACCTGTATGTACATGCATCTTTACACTTACACATGCCTTCCTTCTGAAGAGCAGCAGAGATCCCAGGGCAATGAAGTTCCTTGTTCTGTTGCTGCTTCATAACGTGAGTTGGAACAGTTTCTCCTGAGGACATTTACATTGGAGTTCATGCCTAATGTCAGTAGACTTACATATACCTTTAGGAAATGTCACACCAGGATGGAAGTGAGGTGGTTCTCACCTGTGTTTCCTCTTAAGGCGGTGTAGAAATCCCTTCAAAGTGGTGTGGACCAGATTTTTCCACATTCTGAAGCAAAACTTTCCACAACAGTTAATTTAATGTAAGTACCACTCCCAGAAATATATCTGTACTGGAGATCTTTCATTGCTGTTATTATGACTTTCCATGCATTAGTTAAGTGTCTCAGCATGAGGTTCAGCTGTGCTTTTAAGTCATTGTTCCCATTTTCAAAGCTGTAGTTTCATTTCTGTATAAA